>CAXITT010000180.1:1125201-1156141 GCA_964033795.1 Lymnaea stagnalis | reverse complement strand
CACGCCACACACACAACGTACCACACCCCGTCAGTCACGGCACACACAGCTAACCACATCCCGTCAGTCACGGCACACACAACTAACCACACCCCGTCAGTCACGGCACACACACAACTAACTAACCACACCCCATCTGAAAACACATATGATTTACAGTTATGAAGTAGCAACGAAAATAAATTTGTGGTTGGGGGTCGCCACAACATGAGAAACTGAGATAAAGGGTCGCAGCATTACGAAGGTTGAGAAACACTGAACTAACCCAACCCAAGTGTCAGTCTCGTATCACTGCCAGGACAACTCTACTGGACCGTTGAAATGCATGAATTAACTTCTGATAAGATTCCAACGGTTCGATATTCTCTGCTGAAGTTTAAACCAGTGCTTCTCAATCTTTTCGGCATGAGAGACATGCATAAGTAACCATCGGGGATGAGCAGAGCCCAAGTTCATTGGCATTTTTCGATATTATAAAATTTCCGTATTATGTGAACCGGACTGGGAGCTTGTGAACCGGAATTAGAGCTTGTGAACAGAACTGGGGGCCTGTGAACCGGACTGGGAGCTTGTGAACCGGACTGGGAGCTTGTGAACCGGACTGGGAGCTTGTGAACCGGACTGGGAGCCTGTGAACAGGACTGGGAGCTTGTGAACCGGACTGGGAGCCTGTGAACAGGACTGGGAGCTTGTGAACAGGACTGGGNCCGGACTGGGAGCCTGTGAACAGAACTGGGAGCTTGTGAACCGGACTGGGAGCTTGTGAACCGGACTGGGAGCTTGTGAACAGAACTGGGGGCCTGTGAACCGGACTGGGAGCTTGTGAACAGAACTGGGGGCCTGTGAACCGGACTGGGAGCTTGTGAACAGAACTGGGGGCCTGTGAACCGGACTGGGAGCTTGTGAACCGGACTGGGAACTTGTGAACCGGACTGGGAACTTGTGAACCGGAATTAGAGCTTGTGAACCGGACTTGGTGGGGCGGGGGTGTGAACTGGACTTGGTTGGGGGCTGTAAACCGGACGGGGGTCTGTGAACAGAACTGGGGGCTTGTGAACCGGACTGGGTGGGAGCTGTGAACCGGACTGGGGGTCTGTGGACCGGACTGGGGGTTTGTGGACCGGACTGAGGTCTGTGGACCGGACTGGAGGCTTGTGGACCGGAATGGGGTTTTGTGGACCGGGCTGGAGGCTTGTGGACTGGACTAGAGGCTTGTGGACCGGACTGGGGGTTTGTGGACCTGACTGGGGGCTTGTGGGCAGGACTGGGGGTTTGTGGACCGGACTGGAGGCTCGTGGACCGGACTTAGGGCTTGCAGGCCGGACCGATTGCTGGCGGACCTTCTTCGGTCCGCGGACAACCAATTCGATACCACTACACTGAAACTGTTTTTAATGGGAATCCACTAATCTCTAGAGGGTTGGGGGACGTCGAATTTTGCGGAATGGGGGTGTGCTACCCAAAACTGGGCACTCATTTTATTTTTTTTGTAAAAAAACCTTGTGATTGTTTTTGTTGAATCTTCCCATAGCACAAAAAGGGCCACAGAGAGTTCACACCATCTTCTGGAGCTACACAGTCTGACAAGGTTGACAAGCAGTCCTGTTCCCTGGTACATCTAGAGAATGAGTCCAAGAATACAATGGTTCCCATTCCAAATAGCCCGCCATGGGAGACTGTGTCCTAATTAAAACGTCATGCACCGCAAGATAACTACTCAGTCACCAGGAGTGTAGAGTCAACGAAAAACAATATCATATGGAATTGCGTCACAATGTTAAATTTTAAAGGGAAACATAATGTCTCCGATACCGTAAACGAGATGTCAGAGATATTTGCAACCTAATTCCTGAACAAAAGTCTGACTCCAAAACATAGACTCCACACTTAATGAACATCGGTAAATGACAAGGAACTAGTTCAGATGACGAGATCAAAAGGTTACTATCACCAGAGATACCTTTACAATCGTTCTTTGATTAGACTTAAAGTACACTTCTGAAACCTTCCCTCAAACGTGTCTCTCACCACAGAGTAATGAAATATGGACATGGGTATTTTTAAATCTTTGTTTTTTAATACGATATCCTTACACAGCATTTTACCAACTAAAATGTAAGTCAAATACACAACAACCCCCCCCCCGGGGCGGCCGCACACAGGTTCCCGCGCGCATACACTGACTTGTTCATACGAGCAATTACTCGGCCCGTGGAGTAAGTTAACGAGTCAAAGACACATCGACTGCCAGTACAGTGGAAATGTCAAGTCAAGCAGGGCTTTCATATTCATGGCGAGATAACAGATTAGAATCTCATTTTTCATTTTAATTGATGACAAATAAATTCAGTATGGACATTGTGTAAGAATGCGGATTGCGACCATAAGCTTAAGAATACAAAAACACAACAAAACAATAATAATTAAAAAATCAGGCTTGGTATCAAAACGGTTGCACTTTGATGACATCTATTTCAATATCTTTGCAGTCATTTCTAGTCAACTTCCACGCATGATCTTACAACTAACATATATATATATATATACAATTTTCCACCAACTAAAGATTGTCAGATAAACGGTACCCTTATTTCAAAACGGTCAATATTTCTACACCCCCCCCTTCCCCTGAAAAAACTCTGCAGTTAACCATGTTGCCTCTCTTTATAAAAAAAAAAAATTACTTACAGGGCAGACCACCCCCTCTGCACCCCTCCTTCCTTCGCCAGTGGTGGGGAGTATTCCTCAAGTAAACATGTATTTAATTACACTAACAATTCTGGTATAAAAGTACAGGTTTCGTAAGTCACTGGTATCGACTGGAACGTCTACCGGTCAAAGTCGACCGTCTTATTTATAGTCAGTATTTTATAAAATAGAAAATTTAGAAAGTCAATCGCCGGAGAGTATTTTTCACCCATTATGTAGAACCTTCTGGAAGTCGTAAACAAAACTTTTCCAACCAAGTGACGTGGGGGTAGGAGTAGGAGTGGCAGACCTTTCTACCAAGGGATGTACGCTACGAATCTACGCTGAGGCCATAACACTACACATGCGGCGACTCATTTTTTCTTAATATTAAACTGAAGTACAATTGAAACAACTATTACTAAGAGGTTATACTACGGAAAACAAAACGATTTTGTTGCTGCTATTTTCTGACCAATCTCTGCTCCATTTCTTAGCAAACCTAGACAAGCAAACCTAGACAAGCAAATCTATAGAAATGGACCCACCGGATGTTTGTACTCTACACGGAGTGTACCTTTTATTGTGACGCTACGTCGGTGACGCAGAGTGTCGACGAAACGTTACATTTAGTATGCAGTTGAGCGGTTCACGGGATGACTAAGACTAGCCGTGACAGTATGTTATTACCTGCTGGGAGGTGACGGCATAGCATTCACCGGTGGAGAAATCATTTTATCCTCTCAGCACCCTAACATCTATACAGAATACCGTATGTGGCCAAGAAGGTTTTTCGCGACATCTACGTTGTGTGCTCCCTCAAATAACGCGAGATGACAGGGGCGGGCTCTGGGGGGGGGGGTGGGGGGGGGGGGGGGGGGAGACACATGATAACTCTCCCCCCACACACACACATTGGGGGGGAGGGGGGTCAATCAGCTGAAGTCAGAAAAATGTGGCAGTATTAAGAGATCATAAGTTGAATGTAATGTAAGTTGACAAGAATGTAATGTAAGTTGACAAAAATGTAATGTAAGTTGACAAGAATGTAATGTAAGTTTGCAAGAATGTAATGTAAGCTGCCATCTAGTCGTAGCCATATGGCCACCTTATTTTTTTAGTGACATCTATCCACTGGTTTGTTTGTTCATGCCATCTATCCACTGTTTTGTTTGTTCGTGCCATCTATCCACTGGTTTGTTTGTTTAAGCCATCTATCCACTGGTTTGTTTGTTCGTGCCATCTATCCATTGCTTTGTTTGTTCATGCCATCTATCCACTGGTTTGTTTGTTCATGCCATCTATCCACTGTTTTATTTGTTTATTCCACCTATCCACTGTTCTGTATTTTCATGCAATCTATCGACTGTTTTGTTTCGTCGGTCTAAAGAATTTCTCCTATACTGCGTGTTATATTTCTATAGCTTCACACCCAACACAGACCCTTCCCGCCCCCTCCTTTTTACACACCCATTACACTATCTTTCACCTGACATGTTTTCCTAGATGCGCCTTAGAATCTTACTACTTCTTACGCATAACCCCCCCCACCCCACCCCCCCCCCATATCATTTTTCTTAATGTCTGGTGTAAGCAAGAGTCAAGAGTTTCGTGCTTGTGCAGATTGTTTGTCAGGTTTAAGCATATCAGTCTGTCCCACCTTACAGAATAACAGGGTTTCATATTTATAACTATGGATGATTACCTAAAAAAACATTTCACGCATTGTTAACTAACATTACTCCCCGTGGTAAATGACTGGGGGGGGGGGCGGACGACATAGGCCCCATATTTTAACTTATCTTTTCCAAGCTCACCGAAACAACCACCCGGTGGACTTGGGCATTTTTTTTATTTCTTTGCATATTTGGCACATCGAACTCAAGAATGACGAAAAGCCAAGAATGTTAGGACTCCAGATAAAAGTGACCCCTAGTTACCCCTCTTAAGCACCAGCTTATAAGACGACACAATGGAAAGCCCCAAGGTAAAAAGAAGACACAGGTAGACGGCTAGTGTAATCTGGGGATTTGTCAACTGCACCTCTGCTCGTCATTGCGGATCAAGCTTTAATACCTCTGAAGCATTAAATACTTGTTTAATTAGTTCACAATTTTCAAAGACAGAATCATTGACTTGTTTGGGTCTTTCATACCTTTTAATACCGTGTGAATGTCGAGACTTGGAGACATTTCGGTCACCGAGTTCTTTTCTATGAACTCATGTTTCCATTTTATTATGGCACTAAGTTACTGTCCAAATAAACTTGCAAGAACAAAGTATTTACAGTCCACCACCAGACACTTAAAAAACACCGGCCTGGAGCTATTGTCTTTTAATAATTAAACTGTCAATGTAAAATTCTGAAAGATACGAGACTAAAAAAGACTAATAGATGTCCACTAAATTATGAGACTAAATGACGCTACATTCACAAGACATTGGCGGAAAAATTGTACGTCTTCGAAAACTGAATTGAAACGTCACCATAAAAATACAAATGACTCACTGACTTGTTGCAGCACAATACTTGGAGTCTCCCAGAGAAGTAGAGGACTGTCTGAAAGTGTCCCCACAATACTTGAAGTCTCCCAGAGAAGTAGAGGACTGTCTGAAAGAGTCCCGACAATACTTGGGAGTCTCCCGGAGAAGTAGAGGACTGTCTGAAAGTGTCCCGACAATACTTGAAGTCTCCCAGAGAAGTAGAGGACTGTCTGAAAGAGTCCCGACAATACTTGGAGTCTCCCGGAGAAGTAGATGACTGTCTGAAAGTGTCCCGACAATACTTGGAGTCTCCCGGAGAAGAAGAGGACTCTCTGAAAGTGTCCCGACAATACTTGGAGTCTCCCGGAGAAGTAGAGGACTGTCTGAAAGTGTCCCGACAATACTTGGAGTCTCCCGGAGAAGTAGAGGACTGTCTGAAAGTGTCCCGACAATACTTGGAGTCTCCCGGAGAAGTAGAGGACTCTCTGAAAGGGTCCCGACAATACTTGGAGTCTCCCGGGGAAGGAGCAGGATGCCTGAAAGGGTCCCGACAATACTTGGGAGTCTCCCGGAGAAGTAGAGGATTGTCTGAAAGTGTCCCGACAATACTTGGAGTCTCCCGGAGAAGTAGAGGACTCTCTGAAAGAGTCCCGACAATACTTGGAGTCTCCCGGAGAAGTAGAGGACTGTCTGAAAGTGTCCCGACAATACTTGGAGTCTCCCGGAGAAGTAGAGGACTCTCTGAAAGAGTCCCGACAATACTTGGAGTCTCTCGGAGAAGTAGAGGACTGTCTGAAAGTGTCACGACTAATTGAATTCGAACCTCACTATTCCATTTAGGATTTAGTGATAATGCCTAGGTAACATATTAAGCCTTGATTCAGCCGATGCCTAGGTAACAGATATTAAGCCTTGATTCAGCCGATGCCTAGGTAACAGATATTAAGCCTTGATTCAGCCAATGCCTAGGTAACAGATATTAAGCCTTGGTTCAGCCGATGCCTAGGTAACAGATGTTAAGCCTTGATTCAGCCGATGCCTAGGTAACAGATATTAAGCCTTGATTCAGCCGATGCCTACAAAACAGACATTAAGCCTTGATTCAGCCGATGCCTAGGTAACATATTAAGCCTTGATTCAGCCGATGCACCTGCGATGGCTACTGACCTTTACATCTCTATATGCAAAAAGAAGGATTACCCATCTTGTCAAACTTGTCAATCAAGCTTGTAATGATAGGCACGTGTCGCGTGGAAGCTACATCAGTGGTCTTCGGGTTATTAGTAAACCTGAAATCCCAAGATGGACCAAAGAATAGTGTTGGCGCCCTTGAAACAAGTCATGAAAGAAGTCATTTTAGTTTTGATGTGAAAACGAAGTATTGATCAGCTTAGGACCCTTAACCCCACAACTACGGCAAGCCATGAGGTGTAGACGCCACCCGTTAACCCCACAACTACGGCAAGCCATGAGGTGTAGACACCACCCTTTAACTCTACAACTACGGCATGCCATGAGGTGTAGACACCACCTTTTAACTCTACAACTACGGCAAGCCATGAGGTGTAGACACCACCCTTTAACTCCACAACTACGGCAAGCCTTGAGGTGTAGACACCACCCTTTAACTCTACAACTACGGCAAGCCATGAGGTGTAGTCACCACCCGTTAACCCCACAACTACGGCAAGCCATGAGGTGTAGACACCACCCTTTAACTCTACAACTACGGCAAGCCATGAGGTGTAGACACCACCCTTTAACTCTACAACTACGGCAAGCCATGAGGTGTAGTCACCACCCGTTAACCCCACAACTACGGCAAGCCTTGAGGTGTAGACACCACGCTTTAACTCTACAACTACGGCAAGCCATGAGGTGTAGTCACCACCCTTTAACTCCACAACTACGGCAAGCCTTGAGGTGTAGACACCACCCTTTAACTCTACAACTACGGCAAGCCATGAGGTGTAGACGCCACCCTTTAACCCCACAACTACGGCAAGCCATGATGTGTAGACGCCACCCTTTAACTCTACAACTACGGCAAGCCATGAGGTGTAGTCACCACCCTTTAACTCTACAACTACGGCAAGCCATGAGGTGTAGTCACCACCCGTTAACCCCACAACTACGGCAAGCCATGATGTGTAGGCGCCACCCTTTAACTCTACAACTACGGCAAGCCATGAGGTGTAGACGCCACACGCCATCCGTTTGGAAACCGTTAGTCTATATCAGAATTCTGTATGGTACGTCACAGCCAATGCGTGTAGGACAAGCTAGGAATAACATCCTTGTTCCGTACTGATCAATTGGCAAGTAACTGTTCATAGGCCAAAAACGCACATGCCTTCAATACCGGTACATGGACCAACCAGACATCAAGAATAACAGTACTTACGTCAAAAACACATACAATAACAGTACCTGTACATAGGCCAACAAAACATACAATAACACATACAATAATAAGACTTAGGTCAACAAAAAATACAATAACAGTACTAAGACCAACAACTCTTACAATAACAGTACTAAGACCAACAACTCTGACAATAACAGTACTAAGACCAACAACTCTGACAATAACAGTACTAAGACCAACAACTCTGACAATAACAGTACTAAGACCAACAACTCTTACAATAACAGTACTAAGACCAACAACTCTGACAATAACAGTACTAAGACCAACAACTCTTACAATAACAGTACTAAGACCAACAACTCTGACAATAACAGTACTAAGACCAACAACTCTGACAATAACAGTACTAAGACCGACAACTCTGACAATAACAGTACTTAGGCCAACTACATATACAATAACAGTACTAAGACCGACAACTCTTACAATAATAGTAGGCCAACTACATATACAATAACAGTACTAAGACCAACAACTCTTACAATAATAGTACTTAGGCCAACTACATATACAGTAACAGTACTGCGGACTAAAACACATACAACAGTATATAAGGAGAAAAAACATACCGAAATGGTCCATATGAGAACTATACATACAAGCAGTTCCAATGTGACTGAGATGACAGGACAACGTAACAGTGCTTTATTACAAGCTGTTCCAATATCACTGAGATGACAGGACAACGTAACAGTGCTCTATTATAAGCTGTTCCAATATCACTGAGATGACAGGACAACGTAACAGTGCTTTATTACAAGCTGTTCCAATATCACTGAGATGACAGGACAACGTAACAGTGCTCTATTAAAAGCAGTTCCAATGTCACTGAGATGACAGGACAATGTCACTGAGATGACAGGACAATGTCACTGAGATGACAGGACAATGTCACTGAAATGACAGGACAACGTAACAGTGCTCTATACACAAATAAATGACAGAATTTTCGGAGAATTTCCAGTTTCCTTTTTTTAAAAAAAATATTTAACCATTTTTTTTAAAAAAAGGTAAGCCTCCCTACTAATTGGGATCAAATGAACTAGACCAGGACTAAATAAAATGAAAAGTTTATTTATCTGGACGTCAAGCTGCCACACTGTAAATAGATATCTACTGATTTTGGCAGGGGACAAGTGTTGGTGTTTATCTAGTCGTTGTCTTTGTGTTTATTTGGTGGGGACGGTGGGGCGTATGGTGGGAGAAAACAAGGATCAAAGTTTGAAATCCATGGGATTTATTGGCCAAACTCTCTACAAATACCACACATTTGGCTTAATGATCTTCAAAATGGCGGGAGGGGGGGATTCATCCACTGGCCTTGACACCATGAATGGGGGGATGGTTTGACTTTCAGCATTCAAAGTTCAGACCAATGTGATGATGCAGGAAACTGAATGTGTAAATGGCCAGTAAAACCACAAGTGGTTGTTTGAGTGAGTACTTCCTGATACCCTCCACCCTTACAACCAGTTTCAAAATAACTTACTTTCAAACAATGGGGGCATGCATAGATAACTGCTCACGATCCGTGGGAAATTTCACATCATTTCTTTTTCAATCTGATCAACGTTACTGTCTAGATTCTGGTTGTCCATCGATGAAAACTATCACAGCCTTGTAGACTAATAGGTCTGTTCCAATATCGAAAGCTTGTTGTTACTTTCAGTAGTTGATTCTTGCGTTATTACGTCATTTCCATTACTATTCCTGCATGACTGTACACAAAGTCTGAGTGAGATTAATGAGGACACTAAATCCACGGCCCTGATACTCTTGACACGCACAATCGGATTGAGCTTCACATGTTGTATGTCCATCTGGCTGATACTGGAAGGAGCCAAGTTTCGTTTTCACTGTCTTAATTCTGCCTGCGGGTCTGATCAGAGGCAAGATGCTCCCTTTCAAACTAAAAATAGCTCCGGTGAGAACTTTCCCAAATCTGCTGAAGCGAATTTGAATTGAATTCCTTGGCTGTCACAGGGGTATGTGTCTCAAAGACTGGCGTACAGACTAGTACAATGACATAGCACGTCTAAGCTGTCACAGGGGTATGTGTCTCACACACCTGCCTAAAGACTAGTACAAGGACATAGCGCGTCTAAGCTTTCACAGGGGTATGTGTCTCACACACCTGCCTAAAGACTAGTACAAGGACATAGCACGTCTAAGCTGTCACAGGGGTATGTGTCTCACACACCTGCCTAAAGACTAGTACAAGGACATAGCACGTCTAAGCTGTCACAGGGGTATGTGTCTCACACACCTGCCTAAAGACTAGTACAAGGACATAGCACGTCTAAGCTGTCACAGGGGTATGTGTCTCACACACCTGCCTAAAGACTAGTACAAGGACATAGCACGTCTAAGCTGTCACAGGGTTATGTGTCTCACACACCTGCCTAAAGACTAGTACAAGGACATAGCGCGTCTAAGCTGTCACAGGGTTATGTGTCTCACACACCTGCCTAAAGACTAGTACAAGGACATAGCGCGTCTAAGCTGTCACAGGGTTATGTGTCTCACACACCTGCCTAAAGACTAGTACAAGGACATAGCGCGTCTAAGCTGTCACAGGGTTATGTGTCTCACACACCTGCCTAAAGACTAGTACAAGGACATAGCACGTCTAAGCTGTCACAGGGTTATGTGTCTCACACACCTGCCTAAAGACTAGTACAAGGACATAGCACGTCTAAGCTGTCACAGGGTTATGTGTCTCACACACCTGCCTAAAGACTAGTACAAGGACATAGCACGTCTAAGCTGTCACAGGGGTATGTGTCTCACACACCTGCCTAAAGACTAGTACAAGGACATAGCACGTCTAAGCTGTCACAGGGGTATGTGTCTCACACACCTGCCTAAAGACTAGTACAAGGACATAGCACGTCTAAGCTGTCACCTACTAACCCAATATGCAATCCTCAGTACCCAGTAGCTCACCTACTAACCCAATATGCAATCCTCAGTACCCATTAGCTCACCTTCTAACCCAATGCAATCCTCAGTACCCAGTAGCTCACCTTCTAACCCAATATGCAATCCTCAGTACCCAGTAGCTCACCTACTAATCCAATATGCAATCCTCAGTACCCAGTAGCTCACCTACTAACCCAATATGCAATCCTCAGTACCCAGTAGCTCACCTACTAACCCAATATGCAATCCTCAGTACCCAGTAGCTCACCTACTAACCCAATATGCAATCCTCAGTACCCAGTAGCCTTCTAGCCCAACGCGTTGTTCCATATAATATCCAACTGCCTGGACCAAGTTAACCACAAGCACATGAAAAAGGAATCCACTATTTCCTATAACACAATGATAATACCTAGGCATCACCCATACAGCTCTATTAGCTGCTCCCCTTTCACAATATCTTACCTGCTGTAAAAATCTCGGCAAATTAATTTCACTATGTTTTAGAAATGAAGAACATATGTTCTCAACGTGTCATGTAACAAATGCAATACCTGCCCTCCCATTCCAGCACACGGGAACTCTTTCTCAAATGTTCCTCTCAAAAAATAACACAGTGCCCTATGAATGGTACCTTACAACCCCACCAGCGGCGTATCCACGACCAGGACCTTGCCTAAACCACTGCATGTTGGAGAATACTGTATTTTATTAATACAATGATATTTTTGTTACATTAAATTAAGTACAGATGCGAAGGCCATTTTAAACATCTTAAATAAAGCAACTTAAATATATGCACCGTGACCTTCCCCCCCCCCCACGCCACCAACTCTCGGGTGCCACTGTTGTTCGTTTCTTCTAAATCTAGAGTCGGTTTACCGTTCTCAGCTAGAATTCCAGCGTTTCTTATCGATCCCTGTAATGTCGGCTATGGTAGGTGGATCAGGCGGCCCTCAGAGTACAGCACGGAACCATAAAGCCGTTCCGGCACAAAGCACGGTGTTCAAGCTAAATTTCCCAGAGTTATTTGTGCTATTGATCTGCTGTCTTTAGGGCCAGTGTAGCGAAACAAATCGTACCCCATGCAGCCGCACAAACGTGACGCGAACACTTCAATGGGGGAATTCAGGGATAAAGAGTTCAGAGAACTTTCACAGCTACAACCAAAAGTACGCGGATCCTTCACCGCTCTAGAGCAGGCACAAGGACCTCCACGTTTACAGAGTTTCATGGACTTCACACTGTTACACAGGTACAAGGACCTCCACGTTTACAGAGTTTCATGGACTTCACACTGTTACACAGGTTCAAGGACCTCCACGTTTACAGAGTTTATTGGGACTTCACACTGTTACACAGGTACAAGGGTCTCCACGTTTACAGAGTTTCATGGACTTCACACTGTTACACAGGTTCAAGGACCTCCACGTTTACAGAGTTTCATGGACTTCACACTGTTACACAGGTTCAAGGACCTCCACGTTTACAGAGTTTCATGGACTTCACACTGTTACACAGGTTCAAGGGTCTCCACGTTTACGGAGTTTCATGGACTTCACACTGTTACACAGGTACAAGGGTCTCCACGTTTACGGAGTTTCATGGACTTCACACTGTTACACAGGTACAAGGGTCTCCACGTTTACAGAGTTTCATGGACTTCACACTGTTACACAGATTCAAGGACCTCCACGTTTACAGAGTTTCATGGACTTCACACTGTTACACAGGTTCAAGGACCTCCACGTTTACAGAGTTTCATGGACTTCACACTGTTACACAGGTACAAGGGTCTCCACGTTTACAGAGTTTCATGGACTTCACACTGTTACACAGGTACAAGGGTCTCCACGTTTACAGAGTTTATTGGGACTTCACACTGTTACACAGGCAGATGGACCTCCACGTTTACAAAGTTTCATGGACTTCACACTGTTACACAGGTACAAGGACCTCCTCGTTTACAGAGTTTCATGGACTTCACACTGTTACACAGGTACAAGGGTCTCCACGTTTACACAGTTTATTGGGACTTGGTACAAGGGTCTCCACGTTTACAGAGTTTCATGGACTTCACACTGTTACACAGGTACAAGGACCTCCACGTTTACGGAGTTTCATGGACTTCACACTGTTACACAGGTACAAGGACCTCCAGGTTTACAGAGTTTCATGGACTTCACTCTGTTAAACCGGTACAAAGGTCTCCACGTTTACAGAGTTTCATGGACTTCACACTGTTACACAGGTTCAAGGACCTCCACGTTTACAGAGTTTCATGGACTTCACACTGTTACACAGGTTCAAGGACCTCCACGTTTACAGAGTTTCATGGACTTCACACTGTTACACAGGTACAAGGGTCTCCACGTTTACAGAGTTTCATGGACTTCACACTGTTACACAGGTACAAGGGTCTCCACGTTTACAGAGTTTCATGGACTTCACACTGTTAAACAGGTACAAGGGTCTCCACGTTTACAGAGTTTCATGGACATCACACTGTTAAACAGGTACAAGGGTCTCCACGTTTACAGAGTTTCATGGACTTCACGCTGTTACACAGGCAGAAGGACCTCCACGTTTACAGAGTTTCATGGACTTCACACTGTTACACAGGTACAAGGACCTCCACGTTTACAGAGTTTCATGGTCTTCACACTGTTACACAGGTACAGGGATCTATACGTTTACAGAGTTTTTGGGACTTCACACTATTACACAGGTACAAGGGTCTCCACGTTTACAGAGTTTCATGGACTTCACACTGTTACACAGGTACAAGTACCTCCACGTTTACAGAGTTTCATGGACTTCACACTGTTACACAGTTACAAGGGTCTCCACGTTTACAGAGTTTCATGGACTTCACACTGTTACACGGGTACAGGGATCTCTACGTTTACACAGTTTATTGGGACTTCACACTGTTACACATGTACAGGGATCTCTACGTTTACAGAGTTTATTGGGACTTCACACTGTTACACAGGTACAGGGATCTATACGTTTACAGAGTTTTTGGGACTTCACACTGTTACACAGGTTCAAGGACCTCCACGTTTACAGAGTTTCATGGACTTCACACTGTTACACAGGCACAAGGGTCTCCACGTTTGCAAAGTTTCATGGACTTCACACTGTTACACAGGTACAAGGACCTCCACTTTCACAGAGTTTCATGGACTTCACACTGTTACACAGGTACAAGGGTCTCCACGTTTACAGAGTTTCATGGACTTCACACTGTTACACAGGTACAAGGGTCTCCACGTTTACACAGTTTATTGTGACTTCACACTGTTACACAGGTACAGGGATCACTACTTTTACACAGTTTATTGGGACTTCACACTGTTACACAGGTACAGGGATCTCTACGTTTACAGAGTATATTGGGACTTCACACTGTTACACAGGTACAGGGATCTATACGTTTACAGATTTTTTGGGACTTCACACTGTTACACAGGTACAGGGATCTATACGTTTACAGAGTTTTTGGGACTTCACACTGTTACACAGGTTCAAGGACCTCCACGTTTACAGAGTTTCAGGGACTTCACACTGTTACACAGGTACATGGATCTCTACGTTTATACAGTTTATTGGGACTTCAGACTGTTACACAGGCACAAGGTCCCACGCTATCACACAAGCACAATGTCCCACGCTATCACACAGGCACAAGGTCCCACGCTATCACACAGGCACAAGGTACCACATGCGTCACACAGATACAACGTCGTACAGGCGTCACACAGACACAACGTGACACGCTGTCACACAAGGAAAGGGATCCTGCATTCAGTGGCGTAGCTAGGGTCAGTGCCACCCGGGGCAGGCAAGGATTTTAGCCGACATCCTTTCCACGAAAAAACTCTGCCGCCCCTCCATATAAAAAGTGCCGTCCGGGGGAGCCCGCTTCATTCACCCCTTCCTACGCCACTGCCTACACTGTTACACCACACGTGCAAGTCATACCACGTTACTGTTTAAGTACATGTATCTTAATATGGTCAAAGTAAATGTGGTTATTATAGACTGTTTCACAAGTCAAGGGATTCGAACCACGCACACATCAATTAACTGGATCTCAAAGTCCTGGGCGAAACGTACTTGGTGGGTTCCTGTAGGGATCTTTAAATCAATCACAATAAAACCTGGCCTACGATACCCACCAAAAGCTGAGACTGTACCGAACAAGCCGTGTACAGGGACTCCCCAACTTCCGGTTAATATCGTGTGTATAAAACTTATTGTGTACATGTGGGTAGTTTCTTTTTATTTCCTAACTCTACCAAACATTAGTGCTATTTTGCGTTTGTCACCTGAGGTGGTCTTTATGACAGTAATAATAAGGGTGCGTGTGGGGTGGGGGGAGACTGCAATCAGGTTTAGGTAGGAGGAACCATGTGAAACAAGATACGGTAAAACTAGAAAAAAGGAGGCAATTAAAGAACAAATGTTTTGGCAAGAAGCCTACTACAGCAAACAAAGATGACCACAAATAGAACATTAAAACTCAGCTGAAATGTCGTATCCAAGATGATGTATCTGAGAATACATCCAGATGATACAAAATCTGGGATACAACATTTCAGTCCAGTTTTGGTTCGTCCTTTTTTCATCTTTTACCACGCCTTGTTTCACATTGTTCCTTCTGGTCTTTATGACAGGAAAGTGGAGTTGGATACTATGCATTAAATGTGTCATCTTATTATTCTGTTACCTCTATTATTTCATGTCATCTTTAAAAAAGTTTCTAGGTGTATCCGAAAACACATAAACAGTAATCTGACTTATTTTCCGTGAAATGGCCTTGTACTACACGGGGCATGACGCTGAGGACCAATCACTCAATGTATTACAAAATCTTGACCAACTGCGGCCTTGGCTCAGCTCTCCAACATTTCTTAAGGGGCAACAGGTTTTTGTTTATTCAAACATTACTATGTATTTCTAGAAAAGAAATACTAACCACCCTACTAAGGGAGAGCAAATGGTTAAAGTGTCATCCTAGTTGTAGATTATTGAGAGTGGGCTAAATATATTCGATTTGGTGTAATCTTTAATAGAAATTGTGCCCAACTAGTTTAAACTCATGCTCTATAGCAGGCCTGTACAACGCTCAATGTAAGGCGGGTCATAATACGTTAGGAAAAACGTGTGCGGGTCAAAATAAAATAATACAGGGGCGAAAGCTGTTCAGAAAATTATAAAATAATACAGGGGCGAAAGCTGTTCAGAAAATTATAAAATAATACAGGGGCGAAAGCTGTTCAGAAAATTATAAAATAATACAGGGGCGAAAGCTGTTCAGAAAATTATAAAATAATACAGGGGCGAAAGCTGTTCAGAAAATTATAAAATAATACAGGGGCGAAAGCTGTTCAGAAAATTATAAAATAATAAAAATAAAGAATGTTTCGTTACTTCGCGGGCCGCCAAGTGGGTGTTGGCGGACCGAGGCCCGCGGGCCGTATGTTGTGCAGGCCTGCTCTATATTGTTATACTGTAAAGAAATAAGCCTAGGGCTGAGACGGGAGCAGTTGTTTGTTTTTTTTACACCTGTTGCATTTTGAGACAATACCCAGGGGAACCGAGTGCTTCAAAAAAAGTGAACTTCTCATTTTGTTTAATGTGTTCCACACAATGGGAAGACGATGGCGAACCACAACCATAATTATATTTTGAAAAGGCTGCGACTATTCGTACCCGGGTACCAGAAGTGAGAGGTTGGGATTAAAAAAACTATTAAAAATATTATTGTTGGGTTTATAAGACAAAATGAGGTATCAAATGAAAGATAATTGAATGGACTAGATGTTTGTAAACTTAATTCTTCAGTTTAACTAAACTAAACTACCACACATGACATCCAAATAGCTTGAATCTAATGGTACCCGGGTGCGAATGGCGGCAATAACACTAATGGCCAACACTTAGGTTTTTGAATGCCTTTCTACTACTTATTGTGTCATCCATTTCTCCTGTCTGCTGAGGAAGGCTTGTAGCCGAAACTTTCTTCTTTTAATGTCCTGTCTTTCTACTTCAAGATTCCACAAACCTTGTTCCAGTAATTGCTTCACACAACTTTAATACAGTCCTTCATTTATTAACAACAAGCCACTAGTCGGATCAGGTAGATAATATTTACATTTTAAAATAAAACTCCAGATAAGAAAACAGTACACACAGAATAACTTTGGTTACTGAGTATCATCAGGCAGTCAGCACTGAAATGAAAGAGTCCTTGAAACTAAAAAGTGCCCTGGCCATAACCAAAGAGATGCAATCTTGCTAGCTTTTGAGTTTAATTTAGCTTGGAATCACTTGTCAGTTTTCTTTCATAATGTATTTAATCAAGGTAAAATGTACACAAACTTATGTACAAAAGATGAACTGGTTCTATATTTCTCCCCATTGGGTGGAAAATATCATAAAAATAAGAAGATAACTCTTTTTTTTAACTCCCAGGCCCATTTCCACTTTTTTTACCAGGTGCGCACGGATATGTGCCGGGTGTGCTCATACTCGTAATTTCCGGGTATCTGGGTCATATCTTGTCAGCCCTACCCTTGTCAAAGCAATCATATTTATAAAGGGTCCAAATACACTCTGAATGTAGGCTGCACATTCATCTAGAAACTGCTAAGAGTGGGATGGAAACTGCTATTTGAAGATGATTGATGATAATTCAACAATGTTTTAAAAGAAGTTAGTGTACCGGCTGTTATGCATGTAGCTACAATTTTACAAGATCGGCAGAACTGCAGGTGGAGATGATAAAATAACAGGGCTTGAGCAAATTATTTAAATCTCTTTGTTCAGAAATGAAAAGCTTGTATAAATTTGACTGAATGCCTCCATACAAGACCAATAGTTCAGACACTACGCAACTAAATGGCATTGAGAATTCTTTACCAGAACTAGTTATTTCTATATTCTTCATCAATGATCCCCAAATTGTGATACGAGGAGTGCCGCCGGTCCATGAGCCGTACATTGGCGTACATTGGCGGTATGCACAACTTGTAATATTCATGATCAAGTAAACAAATAATCTAATGAACAAAACTGATCTATCACTCGAGCAGTATTAAAGGTTTGGGAAATGATGTTCTATTTGTCATTCAATGATTGCCTACTCACCTCTGTAGCTACTGAAAAGTCCAATAAAAGTCCGGAATCCCCACCCCCACTGCTCTGTACTGCTCCCGAGGGACCGAACGGGTCAAAGTCATCAAGGTTACCATTGGATGTGCTTTTGGTGGTTGTGGTGTTGCTGGTCTCTCCGAAATCTCCCAACAGATCATCAAATTGGGACGCCGACATGGCGGACGTATGGTCGTTGGCGGCGGTAAACAGAACCCTCTACAATTCTAGTCTACAGCAGTCTGAAACAAAAAATGTTATAAGGTGTCATTTACACAGGCTAACAATAACAGCCTGAAACAATCAAAGTTATAAGGTGCCATTTACACAGGCTAACAATAACAGCCTGAAACAATCAAAGTTATAAGGTGCCATTTACACAGGCTAACAATAACAGCCTGAAACAATCAAAGTTATAAGGTGCCATTTACACAGGCTAACAATAAAAGTTTGAAACAATCAAAGTTATAAGGTGCCATTTACACAGGCTAACAATAACAGTTTGAAACAATCAAAGTTATAAGGTGTCATTTACACAGGCTAACAATAACAGTCTGAAACAATCAAAGTTATAAGGTGCCATTTACACAGGCTAACAATAACAGTCTGAAACAATCAAAGTTATAAGGTGTCATTTTCACAGGCTAACAATAACAGTCTGAAACAATCAAAGTTATAAGGTGTCATTTTCACAGGCTAAAAATAACAGTCTGAAACAATCAAAGTTATAAGGTGTCATTTACACAGGCTAACAATAACAGTCTGAAACAATCAAAGTTATAAGGTGTCATTTTCACAGGCTAACAATAACAGTCTGAAACAATCAAAGTTATAAGGTGCCATTTACACAGGCTAACAATAACAGTTTGAAACAATCAAAGTTATAAGGTGTCATTTACACAGGCTAACAATAACAGTCTGAAACAATCAAAGTTATAAGTGTAATTTACAGTCTAAAACTAACAGTCTGAAACAATCTAAGTTATAAGTGTAATTTACACAGTCTAAAAATAACAGTTTGAAACAATCAATGTTATAAGGTGTCATTTACACAGGCTAGCAATAACAGTCTGAACAAAGAAACAAAGTCCTCTATAGATCTGATTTTTAGAGGTATTCCACTGAATCAAATCAACACTACACTATTCAACTGAATAAATCCCAAGGGTAAAAGTCAATAAAAATTACCTGACACCATTCAATAAAATTTGACTGACAAGCAACTATTAAATAAAGTCTGAAACCAGTAGGTCTTAAATATGTCTCATTTGAAAAGCTAGTGTATAACAAATAATAACGTGACAAGACTCCATTGAACCAGATGAGCGTATGTCTGCGCAAGTCTACAAGAGAGCATAAAAGCTCAATATTTCTATATTTGCCAAGTGCAACTGATCAATGTAACATTTTAAAGGTTCAGGTTTACAAAAAAAAATTAAAACATTAAACCACAGGTTCTCAAATAATTTTGTCAACAGGCGTGAAGTCATTTATTCACAGATATGATTGAACAAACTCTCAGGCCAAGTATCCCTAAAGAGTTGTTACTCAAATATAACAGTATGTTGAAATGGTTGGAGCCTGGGTAACTTTGGACTAATGTTAAGAGACCTGAAGCCCACCACTTTGGGATCAAATGTTCAAAGATAAGAGGTTGCTGTATAAATCAATGCTGACAAAGGGAGGGACAGTATCATTGTAAACTTCAAGGACAGCCAGTTAATGGACTATTGTCTAAACAACATCTTTCACCTGAGGTAATGTTATCATTCAGTGTTAGGTGCATCCTGATCCAAATAAGAGCCAATAAAATGACTCCTCAACAAGAGATCATTCAAAGATTTTTTTACTCAAAGATCAAATCAGAGAACTTATCACACTAGAACTCTATAATATGACACAAAAATAATTTGTCATTTTCATCATTGTCCTTGAGAACTGCCAGCAATATTTCTGTATTCAATACACAATATACCTACAAGTGTCGAGGGGGCGAGGGGGGAGAAAGAGAGAGAGAGAGAGAGAGAGAGAGAGAGAGAGAGAGGGAGAGGGAGGGAGAGAAGAAAACAAAACTCGAGGATTCACTGTAGCAAACTTAGACATGATGCACCCAGTCAACTGTCTCCACTCCAATCAAACAAAACCTTACTTTTCTATCATAGGTGCTCTCTAGAGGGTGCTCCTTTTAAATGTTTCATGACATTTTTTGTAAGGGAAGGGGTGAGGGTTGGGGGGGGGGTCCCTGCGCGCACACTATCATATAGATGAATTTGACAAAATCAAAATAATAATAATGTCATTTGCATTCATTTGAAACACATACAACTGCTAGTGTGAAAACATGAGACACATATAACTGCTAGTGTGAAAACATGAGACACATATAACTGCTAGTGTGAAAACATGAGACACATATAACTGCTAGTGTGAAAACATGAGACACATATAACTGCTAGTGTGAAAACATGAGACACATATAACTGCTAGTGTGAAAACATGAGACACATATAACTGCTAGTGTGAAAACATGAGACACATATAACTGCTAGTGTGAAAACGTGAGACACATATAACTGCTAGTGTGAAAACGTGAGACACATATAACTGCTAGTGTGAAAACGTGAGACACATATAACTGCTAGTGTGAAAACATGAGACACATATAACTGCTAGTGTGAAAACGTGAGACACATATAACTGCTAGTGTGAAAACATGAGACACATAACTGCTATTGTGAAAACGTGAGACACATATAACTGCTAGTGTGAAAACATGAGACACATATAACTGCTAGTGTGAAAACATGAGACACATAACTGCTATTGTGAAAACGTGAGACACATAACTGCTAGTGTGAAAACGTGAGACACATACAACTGCTATTGTGAAAACATGAGACACATACAACTGCTAGTGTCAAAACATGAAACGTGTACAACTGCTAGTTTGAAAACAAATGGGTAGAATTGTAAGCATGACTGGACGCATGATTTGGGTTCATTTTCTTCCCAAATAACAATCCAATAAATAAAGAGCACAATCTGCCAAAGTCTAACACTAATGGCACCTACCTAATAGTTCACGTTTCTTTTCATTGCCATTGCCCCGTAACCCCATTTGATAATATTATAACATCAGCAATCAATATCTTAACACTCATTATTTATATAAATATCATATTTTCCTCACTTCCAAACCATTATCCTAACAGCCTATCATGACAAGTAGGGCACAAACCATTATCCTAACAGCCTATCATTACAAGTAGGACACAAACCATTATCCTAACAGCCTATCATTACAAGTAGGGCACAAACCATTATCCTAACAGCCTATCATTACAAGTAGGGCACAAACCATTATCCTAACAGCCTATCATGACAAGTAGGGCACAAACCATTATCCTAACAGCCTATCATGACAAGTAGGGCACAAACCATTATCCTAACAGCCTATCATGACAAGTAGGGCACAAACCATTATCCAAACAGCCTATCATTACAAGTAGGGCACAAACCATGATCCTAACAGCCTATCATTACAAGTAGGGCACAAACCATGATCCTAACAGCCTATCATTACAAGTAGGGCACAAACCATTATCCTAACAGCTTATCATGACAAGTAGGGCACAAACCATTATCCTAACAGCCTATCATTACAAGTAGGGCACAAACCATTATCCTAACAGCCTATCATGACAAGTAGGGCACAAACCATTATCCTAACAGCCTATCATGACAAGTAGGGCACAAACCATGATCCTAACAGCCTATCATTACAAGTAGGGCACAAACCATGATCCTAACAGCCTATCATTACAAGTAGGGCACAAACCATTATCCTAACAGCCTATCATTACAAGTAGGGCACAAACCATTATCCTAACAGCCTATCATTACAAGTAGGGCACAAACCATTATCCTAACAGCTTATCATGACAAGTAGGACACAGATAATCATGAATGTTGTTGTACCCCCCCCCCTCCTTTTTATGTATTTATTCTTCAAAAGTGTTGAAGCCAAGAACAAGTGGATCCTCTCAGAGCTAAAAGCACCCCCTCCCTCTTCTCTCTCTCCACCCACATCCCCACCCCAGGCCAGATGGACCTGTATTGAGTACAGCCTACCAATCCCTCAAGCCAGTGTGAGAGACATTATTGATCCAAGACTTGGCTTCCCCAGTGGTGCTGGTGGTGGGGAGGGGCTGACTTACAACTCCACCACCAATTTTCTCTGGTACTGTTCCTGGCAAATTTAGAGGCGTCCCATACACAGAGACGGCTAGTTGGAGGAGCTATTTTACCATAATGTTTAAAGAACTTGGTGCCCCCAGGTTATGTATAGGCAAGACTTTTAATTTGCAGAAGGTCATGATTTTTAACTTGGGGTGAACATGTAGAGGTTCAGCAATTAATTTTTAAACAAAAAATGATTCTGTTTATTCCAAGAAAGAAATTTTAAGGTGCAGCCAAAAAAATGTTGTAAGTGATGAAAGTGTAATATCTTCAGTCAAATAATACATTACAAACCTGTCCATTTGGTGTCTATTTTTATCCTTTTGGGAAACCATTTGAAGTCAAAATAACGGATGCTTAAAAACCGACTAAATCTCTGTCACATAAAGAAAATAGCAAAGTTAACCCAATCGTTTGTGGGGTGTTTTGATGGAGAGTTGGTAGAAAGAAAACTCACTGAGTTGTCAAGAAAGAAAACTCACTGAGTTGTCAAGAAAGTAGTTGTCCCAACTACCAACTTCAAAAATATCTTAGACTTGATGAAAATGACACATTCTTCCTGTAAATTCTGTACATTGCAAAGTTGTACTGGACTTTATGAGCACTTCAACGTTATCTTAGGCTTTCAGAAACATAATAACATTGTCTTTGACAATCTGAACATTACAAAGTTATTTCTGTGTTTCTGAAAATCTAAAACCTATCTGGAAGATTTTTACCACTCCAAATTCGCCAATGATATCCTAGACCGGCGCGTAAGATCATTTGATGTATACAAAGATCTTAACATGAATCTATTATTCAACATAGTCAAGAAATCATTCATTCCAACACCAAAACCTTATCATATGGAAGGAAAATCTAAACATTACTAACATTACACAGACTATGCTACTACTACTATGAAACAGAGTATGCTACTAACATGACACGTATGCCACTAACATGACACATATGCTACTAACTTGACACAGAGTATAGAGTATGCTAAAATTTGACACAGAGTATGCTACGAATTTGACACAGGGCATGCTACTAACTTGACACAGCGTATGCTTTGACACAGTGTATGCTACTAACTTGACACAGAGTCCTATGAATTGTGGAACACAATTTTCTCTCTGTTATCACAATGTAATATCGCTTAATATCCACCATGACCTAGGTTGACCTTATAACATTCCATGAAAACAGAACAAGGTCCATAACTCTTGTCCAGTGTTTTAGATGTTTAAAATTGTTTAAAGATGACTTGTTTGGCCATGCCATGGAGTGCAGCACTCTGTCAGAGAGCACATTATTGTCTTGGGGGAATGTTTGTTTTCTTGCTGTGTGCTCAGGACTGAAAGATCAAGTCCTGGTTTTCAGCAAAGCATCTCGCCATATTTGAGTTCTGGTGGTCCACTGTTACAGCCAAACACCTGGACCAGGTAACGTATGCACAAAACTTGACATGGAGCATACAAGACAATACATTTCGCTGCATCATTGTTGGCTGAAAGCCCACGTGGAATTAGAAGATTTTAGACAACTGGGCCACCTACATGGGCTGTAGCGCCACATGGATGGATGGATAGGGCCACTGACATTTTTTGACGTATCTGAACCACTTACTACATATATGTAACATTTTAAGAAATTGATAATTTATAAACTGATATAGTCAACTGATCCGATGACCAAAATAAAACCTATTGTCCTTGTTACCAATGTACTGATATAAGACAATGTGTACAAACTGGATCAAGAACAACGATGTTCTTGTCACAACAAACAGGCAGATCATTGGGATCTATTTTAATGAAAACATTTCTCAAAGACATTGAAATGCACCTCATCAAGCCAATGTAGCCTATTTAGGATTAGATACCCCATGATCCTAGACTTCAGAGAGAAGCCATCCATTTATGGTCGAATCAAACGGGCAAATCCATTTATGAAATGGTGACACTGTTGCTCACTGGCTCCTGACTAGCAGCCCAATTTGCAAGCTTATGGACTCAGCGACGGAATTGCAGTCTCATCTGATCAAATATCCCCCTTTACATTAGAAAGGAAATCAATACAAGACTGGGGGGCGGGTGAGAAATCCAATATAATGGAAACCTTTTGAGCTTTTTATTTACCATCTGTACGGTCCACATGACTTGGTCCACATGACTTGGTCCACACGACTTGGTCCATATGACTTAGTCCACAGAGGCGGTCCACATGAATTGGTCCACTGGGGTGGACCACATGACTTGGTCCACAGGGGTGGACCACATGACTTGGTCCACAGGGGTGGTCCACATGACTTGGTCCACATGACTTAGTCCACAGGGGTGGTCCACATGACTTGGTCCAGATGATTTGGTCCACAGGGGTGCTCTGATGATCGTGACCATGATGATTAGACTGGTTCGTTTCAAGAAGTCCATCTCATATTTGTTAACAATTTACCGCAGGGTTCTCAAACTGTGTTGAGACCCAAGGCTTTTTCCTGCAGCCCACAAAGTTGTGTTGTTTTTAGGTCACATCCTTGAAAGAGGCTCTATTGAACAATGACTCCTCGTATGCGTGTGTTGTAACCGTGTCGCGTGATTGTATTCAACTGAAAGACTCTCTTCTTGGAATGATCTCAGTTTAAGAACCCAGGCCAGGACCACAGGAAGAGGATAAAACACACAGTTGGGGAAAATGTCTTGAAACTGGAGGTCTCAGGCAACAGCCTTGTATATTGTTATGCAAGATAAGGGTTTCTGGGGGTCTGGGGTTTTAGACATATTATGACAAAGAGGAGGGGGGGGTATCAAAAAATTGCGCGAAATGCTAGAATTTGGGGCTTGTCTAAGTATTTGTCAGTGCGAATAAGGGGTTGTCTAAGCATTTGTCAGTGAGAATAAGGGGTTGTCTAAGCATTTGTCAGTGAGAATAAGGGGTTGTCTAAGCATTTTTCAGTGAGAATAAGGGGTTGTCTAAGCATTTGTCAGTGAGAATAAGGGATTGTCTAAGCATTTGTCAGTGAGAATAAGGGGTTGTCTAAGCATTTGTCAGTGAGAATAAGGGGTTGTCTAAGCATTTGTCAGTGAGAATACGGGGTTGTCTAAGCATTTGTCAGTGAGAATACCGGGTTGTCTAAGCATTTGTCAGTGAGAATACCGGGTTGTCTAAGCATTGCTCAGTGTTACACAAAAGGCTTTTCTAAGCATTACTCAGAATAAGGGGTTATCTAGGTATTACTCAGAGTAAGGACTTGTCTAAGTATTACTCAATATTAAAAAAGGGCTTGGATTTTCAGAATAAGGGCTTGTCTAAGTATTACTCAGAATAAGAGATTGTCTAAGTATTACTCAGAATAAGGGATTGTCTAAGTATTACTCAGAATAAGGGATTGTCAAAGTATTACTCATAATAAGGGATTGTCAAAGTATTACTCAGAATAAGGGATTGTCAAAGTATTACTCAGAATAAGGGATTGTCTAAGTATTACTCAGAATAAGGGATTGTCTAAGTATTACTCAGAATAAGGGATTGTCTAAGTATTACTCAGAATAAGGGATTGTCTAAGTATAAATTTGTGTTAGGATTAGGGCTGTGTCAGATTTAGGACTTAGAAGAAAAGAATAGTATGTGAAATGAACTATATTAAACCCACTTGGAAGGTCGTGGAAACTGACATGAAAGAAGTAAAGTAACTGGCTTCAACTATTTCAAACTTTCACTCTTATTATTCTTACAATCCAGTGAAATGTTCATTCTTCGAGCAGGGCTAGCTGCATATATAAGACATATGTATAGATTTTACCATAATAACCATCACAACCCCCATAGGACAGCGTACCCCAAACACTACAAACGACCATTTCTCTCCAAGGCCACATCCCACTTGATGCAGTCATGACTGCTGTCCTCGCGACCCTCACAGGACAACTTACCCCAAACACTAAAAACGACCATTTCTCTCCAAGGCCACATCCCACTTGATGCAGTCATGACTGCTGTCCTCGTGACCCTCACAGGACAACTTACCCCAAACACTAAAAACGACCATTTCTCTCCAAGGCCACATCCCACTTGATGCAGTCATGACTGCTGTCCTCGTGACCCTCACAGGACAACTTACCCCAAACACTAAAAACGACCATTTCTCTCCAAGGCCACATCCCACTTGATGCAGTCATGACTGCTGTCCTCGCGACCCTCACAGGACAACTTACCCCAAACACTAAAAACGACCATTTCTCTCCAAGGCCACATCCCACTTGATGCAGTCATGACTGCTGTCCTCGTGACCCTCACAGGACAACTTACCCCAAACACTAAAAACGACCATTTCTCTCCAAGGCCACATCCCACTTGATGCAGTCATGACTGCTGTCCTCGCGACCCTCACAGGACAACTTACCCCAAACACTAAAAACGACCATTTCTCTCCAAGGCCACATCCCACTTGATGCAGTCATGACTGCTGTCCTCGTGACCCTCACAGGACAACTTACCCCAAACACTAAAAACGACCATTTCTCTCCAAGGCCACATCCCACTTGATGCAGTCATGACTGCTGTCCTCGCGACCCTCACAGGACAACTTACCCCAAACACTAAAAACGACCATTTCTCTCCAAGGCCACATCCTACTTGATGCAGTCATGACTGCTGTCCTCGTGACCCTCACAGGACAACTTACCCCAAACACTAAAAACTACCATTTCTCTCCAAGGCCACATCCCACTTGATGCAGTCATGACTGCTGTCCTCGTGACCCTCACAGGACAACTTACCCCAAACACTAAAAACGACCATTTCTCTCCAAGGCCACATCCCACTTGATGCAGTCATGACTGCTGTCCTCGCGACCCTCACAGGACAACTTACCCCAAACACTAAAAACGACCATTTCTCTCCAAGGCCACATCCCACTTGATGCAGTCATGACTGCTGTCCTCGTGACCCTCACAGGACAACTAAGACTTACCCCAAACACTAAAAACGACCATTTCTCTCCAAGGCCACATCCCACTTGATGCAGTCATGACTGCTGTCCTTGTGTTACTCATGCAATTAACGAGGGCAGGCAGTTGTTAGCTCAGTTATAGGGAAACTCCCATGAAAATGCTCACTAAAAGGGTGTAGGCCACAGGCCTAAAATTGATCAACCCCCCACCCTCCCCACTGGCCTTAAGTAACCCTTTCGACTCCTGACCTAGAAAGGAAAGGTCAGATGTTTCAGACAAGGACGGCCTCTGGCCAATTGTCCACTCGGTGTATCTGTTGACGCCTACTGAGTGGCAGAGTAATATCTCAACGCTCGATGAAGTCATTCTTATCTGGTTCAAAAGTCTTCCTTAAGACTAAGACAACATTAGTATCTTGATGAGATGGAGAAACCGCACAGTAACAAGCTCCTAAGTCAACACATTTGATGGAAATTTTGACAAAAGGGGTTGGGGGGGGGTTGTTACCGGCGTGCGATTTTTTAACACATTTTTTTTTTTTTTTTGGTTTCATTAAAAGCTCGCCTAGCTGAGTTGATATTGGTGTTGGAGAAAGAGAAAAAGTCGACTTAAATTATCCTTGACACCCCCAGAGTTACTTTCTCTTGAAATAATGGAGATATAAAAAGGAACATTTGCAATTTCAAAGGAAATCTCCTACAGTAGGTACACCAAAGACATTTCACCCTCCACCATCACAACAAACCCCAGCTGTGTCACTTTTTTCCTGATTGACCATTGAAAGGGTAACAGTGATTAATTGTAGAAACCTAGAGATCTTTGGTCATTGATGTGGGATTATTCATTCTCTAGTATTAAAAAATCAAGAAAACACCACCCGCTAGTACTGTTGGACATCAGAAGTACTGTAGCCGGTGTTTGGATGAAATAGGATGAGTGCGTTGTGGGAGCAGAGTTGGATGGCTGACACAAAGGTTACTGGTGAGAGGAACCATCAAACATCAAACTGACTCATTTGATAGCACCGAGGCCAGCCAGATCGGACGGACAGATCTCACCATATCAACAAATCACCCAGTGACTCAGTCTACGGATTGAGTCGGTAGAAACAACTTAACTAGTTGGCGTGGATGTCAGCTGATGGAGACATTCTAAACGAAAGTGAGAAATGATAATTTTAATAGATTAGAATATTTCTCGTAGATAACATAAACTTAACGTAATAGAACTGGCGAAACAGGAATAAAACATTGGTGAAACGTCCACCCCCTCCTCCCCACACAGAGACACAAAGCATTAATCCAATTCACCACAAACCTCGTTTCTTTATGACTCCGGATCAGATATGATGAAATGTCAACAAAATCTCCAAATGTTAACACAACCAAGCCTAATGTAAAATGCGCACATCTCGTGTAAACACGTGCGAGGCTGAAGCAGTACACATATAGCATATATATAAATAAAACTTTAAATTTCATCAGCCAAAAATAATTTTATAATAACAATAAACCTCTTTTAAACAAAATGAAACAAAGCTATTCATCCCTATCTTGGTGCTGTTCGAAAACTTGAATTGAGCTATCAACAGACCTGTAGAGGCAAGCCTTGGTGGTGTACTAATGAGTAACTGATTGTGAGAGCAATGTGTGAGTCATCCGCCGGTGTCACTTGGAACTGACCGGCACAGCAATGATGAGAACTCGCACAGAGCAGGCGATGCTAAATAAAGCCACGAAGATGCACACAGAACACGCCACTCACACACAACCTTGTGATTAGTAGCGTCCACAACGCACACATGGAGACGCTGACCACTCGGAGATTGCGGTGGTCAGGCACTTTCTTTTTACCACGCCGGTACTGCCGTGCCAGGTCCGCAGTGACACACGATTTCCAAGAGTCCCCGACTCACACAATGAAGCACCATCCGTGCTATATTTAGCACGCATGCACACGCATTGTCAACCTCAGCGGAGTTCAGGGGTCACGGCGGGGAGAGTCGGGAGGGATGGGGGCGGCCGCCGTGAGTAGTCAGTGTTATCATCGGACTGTGCTACAATCTGAAAGTAACGGCGAGGTGGTGGGGAGAGATGCTACCTCAACTGATGGGGTCAGGCAGGGGAGATAGACGCAGTGACTTAGTGACAGCTGAGGATATTGGGCAGCTACTTACTCCTGACTCAAGTTCTGAGGCGTACTCAAGGTATGCTGTCCGCCTCAAGCCAGGGGTCAGAAAGAGATTGGGGAGCCAGGGGTCAGAAAGAGATTGGGGAGCGAGGGGTCGGAAAGGGGTTGAGAGGGGTAAATTATGTAACTTAATAAAAAAAATTATATTTTGTAACACAATTTATACCAGAAAGAAATGTTTTACTGGGATGACAAGTATGGGACCCGCCCATCTGTCGTTTTAATGTATGGGACCCGCCTATCTGTCGTTTTAATGTATGGGACCCGCCTATCTGTCGTTTTAATGTATGGGACCCGCCTATCTGTCGTTTTAATGTATGGGACCCGCCTATCTGTCGTTTTAATGTATGGGACCCGCCTATCTGTCGTTTTAATGTATGGGACCCGCCTATCTGTCGTTTTAATGTATGGGACCCGCCTATCTGTCGTTTTAATGTATGGGACCCGCCTATCTGTCGTTTTAATGTATGGGACCCGCCTATCTGTCGTTTTAATGTATGGGACCCGCCTATCTGTCGTTTTAATGTATGGGACCCGCCTATCTGTCGTTTTAATGTATGGGACCCGCCTATCTGTCGTTTTAATGTATGGGACCCGCCTATCTGTCGTTTTAATGTATGGGACCCGCCTATCTGTCGTTTTAATGTATGGGACCCGCCTATCTGTCGTTTTAATGTATGGGACCCGCCTATCTGTCGTTTTAATGTATGGGACCCGCCTATCTGTCGTTTTAATGTATGGGACCCGCCTATCTGTCGTTTTAATGTATGGGACCCGCCTATCTGTCGTTTTAATGTATGGGACCCGCCTATCTGTCGTTTTAATGTATGGGACCCGCCTATCTGTCGTTTTAATGTATGGGACCCGCCTATCTGTCGTTTTAATGTATGGGACCCGCCTATCTGTCGTTTTAATGTATGGGACCCGCCTATCTGTCGTTTTAATGTATGGGACCCGCCTATCTGTCGTTTTAATGTATGGGACCCGCCTATCTGTCGTTTTAATGTATGGGACCCGCCTATCTGTCGTTTTAATGTATGGGACCCGCCTATCTGTCGTTTTAATGTATGGGACCCGCCTATCTGTCGTTTTAATGTATGGGACCCGCCTATCTGTCGTTTTAATGTATGGNACTGTGTGACGCCATCGGTAGTAAGATACGCACTGTGTGACGCCATCGTAGTAAGAGACGCACTGTGTGACGCCATCGGTAGTAAGTTACGTACTGTGTGACACCATCGGTAGTAAGATACGCACTGTGTGACGCCATCGTAGTAAGATGCGTACTGTGTGACGCCATCGGTAGTAAGAGACGCACTGTGTGACGCCATCGGTAGTAAGAGACGTACTGTGTGACGCGATCGGTAGTAAGAGACGCACTGTGTGACGCCATCGGTAGTAAGAGACGTACTGTGTGACGCCATCGGTAGTAAGATACGTACTGTGTGACGCCATCGGTAGTAAGAGACGCACTGTGTGACGCCATCGGTAGTAAGAGACGTACTGTGTGACGCCATCAGTAGTAAAATACGTACTGTGTGACGCCATAGGTAGTAAGCTACGTACTGAGGCGCCTCCGTTAAGAACTCAACAAGCCGGCCAAGTTTTGGTTTAGACCCCAGCCCAGCCCTGAAAACAACTGAAATGATGTCCCTGCTTGGAGAGACCTACATTAAACACAAACTCTACCGTTTCCATGTTTATAAATCCTATTGACGGAGAGCACAGGGGCATGGTGCCCTCAAACCACTTTACAAACACTCGGAGCCCGTTCATGGTGCCCTCAAACCACTTTACAAACACTCGGAGCCCGTTCATGGTGCCCTCAAACCACTTTACAAACACTCGGAGCCCGTTCATGGTGCCCTCAAACCACTTTACAAACACT
>CAXITT010000180.1:1098317-1108613 GCA_964033795.1 Lymnaea stagnalis | reverse complement strand
AAGACAAGGGGCACATAAGACAAGGGGCACATAAGAAAAGGAGAACATAAGAAAAGGGGCATATAAGACAAGGGGAACATAAGACAAGGGGCAAATAAGACAAGGGGCACATAAGACAAGGGGCACTTAAGACAAGGGGCACATAAGACAAGGGGCACATAAGACAAGGGGAACACAAGACAAGGGACACACAAGACAAGGGGCACATAAGACAAGGGGTACATAAGACAAGTGGCACATAAGACAAGGGGCACTTAAGACAAGGGGCACATAAGACAAGGGGCACATAAGACAAGGGGAACACAAGACAAGGGACACACAAGACAAGGGGCACATTAGACAAGGGGTACATAAAACAAGTGGCACATAAGACAAGGGGTACACAAGACAAGTGGCACATAAGACAAGGGACACATTAGACAAGGGGCACATAAGATAAGGGGCACATTTTGACTGGTCCGCTCAGGGGGGGGGGGACTTTTCATTGGTATGCCCCTGGTAAAGACTAACGAAGTTAGGTCGGTCCTAGTGTTAAGATAAGATAAGATTCATTATTGATCCAAATAAATGGACATGTTTTTATTACCATGTACATGTTCATTTCCAGCACATAAATAAAGAAGTATTTTAACCAAGACATTTTACAATTATACAAATGTAAACAGAAGGCTTCTAGAATATTTCTCTAGCTTACAAATCAGCCACAAATGAACTCATTTAGCAACAATACCTGACAGCAAAGTTGAGTGTTAATACGGCCCGCGCGGTTTCCCAATGCTCATATCTATAATGTGACCCTCCACGGCGGTTTCTGATGTTTATTATGTTTGTATAGATTTGAACTTTGATGACAATGGTAAAAACCGTCTTCAAATCGAACTAAAAGTTTATATTTTATAGCACTTTATAAGACAAACATGGCGGCCCAAGTTCGGCTTTGAGAAAACGCGTTTCGAATATTGTACATATATACATATATCCTGTCTACAAGGGTTTTGCCTCTACGCGGCGTGGCAGACTAGTAGAGTGGAGCCGACCACTCGAAGCTAAAAAAAAAAAAACCCAGGCCCATGGCCATGTCCTGACCGTACGACTCCCTGGGCAAGGGAGGTGGGGCCGCAAAGCCATCTCTTCAAGGAGAGGTAGATTTTTTTCCAAAACCCAAAACTCTATGGCTTATAAACTAAACTAAAATTTCAAGGCAGGTCGCGGTATTGAGCTTCATGAACCCTTGCCTACCGCTGCCGGGGGGGGGGGCAGGGTGGCCGCAGGTTTGACTACTGGTGAGGTGTCTGGGCAACACCCCCCTCCCCCCAATGGATGTCCGCACGGGGAAGCGGCCCCCGCTTGCACACGTGACGCGTGACAGGTCTGCGCAAGGTCAACAAGTGACTGGTCGTGACCGAATGGGTGCGAAGGGTCATCCTGAACAAGCCCTGGTGGTACTGCAGATGAATGAGTGTAGAATCAGGCACCATCCTGAACAAGCCCTGGTGGTACTGCAGGTGAATGTGTGTAGAATCAGGCACCATCCTGAACAAGCCCTGGTGGTACTGCAGGTGAATGTGTGTAGAATCAGGCACTATCCTGAACAAGCCCTGGTGGTACTGCAGGTGAATGTGTGTAGGATCAGGCACCATCCTGAACAAGCCCTGGTGATACTGCAGGTGAATGTGTGTAGAATCAGGCACTATCCTGAACAAGCCCTGGTGGTACTGCAGGTGAATGTGTGTAGAATCAGGCACCATCCTGAACAAGCCCTGGTGGTACTGCAGGTGAATGTGTGTAGAATCAGGCACTATCCTGAACAAGCCCTGGTGGTACTGCAGGTGAATGTGTGTAGAATCAGGCACCATCCTGAACAAGCCCTGGTGGTACTGCAGGTGAATGAGTGTAGAATCAGGCACTATCCTGAACAAGCCCTGGTGGTACTGCAGGTGAATGTGTGTAGAATCAGGCACTATCCTGAACAAGCCCTGGTGGTACTGCAGGTGAATGTGTGTAGAATCAGGCACTGTCCTGAACAAGCCCTGGTGGTACTGCAGGTGAATGTGTGTAGAATCAGGCACTATCCTGAACAAGCCCTGGTGGTACTGCAGGTGAATGTGTGTAGGATCAGGCACTATCCTGAACAAGCCCTGGTGGTACTGCAGGTGAATGTGTGTAGGATCAGGCACTATCCTGAACAAGCCCTGGTGGTACTGCAGGTGAATGAGTGTAGAATCAGGCACCATCCTAAACAAGCCCTGGTGGTATCGCAGTTGAATGTGTGTAGGATCAGGCAGAAGTCGCACGAAGTAACCAAGCTTCTCCATGAACGTGAAGTGGACGTAGCATTATTCCAACAACCCTAACTCCATGGTTATCCGTTTCATATTACAGGTTATTCGCTTTACAACTGCAAGTGCAGCTGTGGTATTACCACAGCGGTTAAAAACGACCTCTTGGTGGAGGTCGTTTAAGTTAAGAACTACTCGAACACGGATACTCTCAGGGGTGAGAGGAACCAAGCTGGGCAAGTCATTTGCAGTGTCAAATGTCTATAATGCTCCTCACAACCCAATCACGCTCCCTACCAGTGGGGAGACAGTCTTCGCTATAGAAGACGTTCATTGCAGGAGATTTTAACGCCCAGTCGCCCATGTGGAGCTATCCAGAGCGAAACGCGTCAGGAAAACACGTGGAAGAGGTCTTCCTCGAGATGAATCTCATTAGGTTACAACAAGGAGAGAGTGCGCCCTCTTTACTCCATACTGGACACAGCACGGATTCCAGATCAGACTTGACTCTAATATCCGCGGACCTGGAGGTACCAAGCGAAATTGGGAGCGACCATCTTATCATCCTATGGGAGATTACTCTTGGCACGACTAAAGCGCGATGCGAAAAGAGGCACTGGCTATTCCGGAAAGCCAGATGGGGCGAATACGAGAAGCAGACCGAGTCCAAGCTCAGCCTGCTAGATGTTGAGGCCAACGACATCGATGAAGTTCAATGGCGTTACTCTGGTGATTGTTCGAAAAACGATCCCCAGGACAAACGAAAAGTCAAAGTTCAGGCCCTACTGGAACAGGGATCTGACAGACCTAGTGAAGCGACGAGTCAAAGTTCAGGCCCCACTGGAACAGGGACCTGAAAGACCTAGTGAAGCGACGAGTCAAAGTTCAGGCCCTACTGGAACAGGGACCTGAAAGACCTAGTGAAGCGACGAGTCAAAGTTCAGGCCCTACTGGAACAGGGACCTGAAAGACCTAGTGAAGCGACGAGTCAAAGTTCAGGCCCTACTGGAACAGGGATCTGAAAGACCTAGTGAAGCGACGAGTCAAAGTTCAGGCCCTACTGGAACAGGGACATGAAAGACCTAGTGAAGCGACGAGTCAAAGTTCAGGCCCTACTGGAACAGGGACCTGAAAGACCTAGTGAAGCGACGAGTCAAAGTTCAGGCCCTACTGGAACAGGGATCTGAAAGACCTAGTGATAGTGAAGCGACGAACGAAACCCCGAAAATAAGTCGCGAGGAAGAAGACGCCTGCTAGACGCCTGCTGCTCGTGCATGCTACAACCGACTTACGGCTGATGTTCGGGCTGCTGTCCAAAAGGCGAAAAAATCGAAATGAGTGAGTGCATGTGAAAAGCTCAATCTCCAAGATGGAAGAAAGTTGTGGAACATGTTTTGAAATATCTCTGGCATGGGGAAAACCCCGGCAATACAGACCGCAAATGGCACTGAGACATGCGATGGATTGATTGGATATTTATATCACGCTGGTATCCATGCCACTTTAGCATGCTCACTGCGCTCTGGTCGTCCGAAATCTTTTGAAACAAAAACGTTTTTAATTGTTTCTTAAATAATTTTTTTATTATTTACAATTCCCCTCAAAGTTTGAGGCAAACTGTTCCATAATTTTGGCGCTATTGCTTCAAAAGAGCGCACTCCGTGCGACTTTTTTCTGTGTTCATCCACACTAGGAACTCTCAGACCGCAGGCTCTTCAAGGATACATGTTTATAAATCAGTTCCTTGAGATATTCCGATGCTGAGGCATCTATGCAGATGTACGCCAGGGTCAGAATTTTGTAGTTAATGCGCTCACTCATAGGAACCCAATGGAGATCTCGTAGAACTGGGGTGATGTGGTCAGATTTTTTCATCCGCGATACAATGCGTGCTGCAGTATTTTGTATCTTTTGGGGTCTCTGAATTTGGTTCTGATGTAACCCCCACAAACAACTATTACAGTAATCTAATCTTCACTAGATTAAAGTTACTGCTACAGCATTGGTTGTTCTCCTATTGAGTTGAGGATGCAGCTGACCCAGAACACGCAGATGACAGAAGCTTGCCTTGACAACAGAACTGATATGGGGAATCATACTAAGTTTACTGTCAAATATAACAGCCAAGTTATCTGACAGTCAAGGACCACAAGCGATGCCAAGAGAGTTAAGACCCTCAATAAACACTTCGCAGAAGTGGAAAAACAAGCTGGAGAGACGGACGAACACCGCACCATCAGACGTCTGAGGAAAGAAGGAGCTCGTTCCCAGCGTGTTGGGTCCCATCAAAAGCTTTTCACGTCCCTTTCACGGTGGAAGAATTGTGAACCGCACTAGGAAAGTGTAAAACAGCGAAGTCACTAGGTCCCAAAAAGGTCCACAACGAAATGTAAACTCACTTGGGTAAACATGCGAGAGAGATTTTGCTGGCTCTCATCAACCAGACTGGACAACAGGCAAAGTGCCGAAAATGTGGAAGAGAGCCAAAGTTATCCCAATACCAAAAGATGGAAAACCAGGACGTTTACCGACACGCTACCTTCCCATTTCTCTAACATTGTGTATGGGTAAAGTAGCCGAACGCATGGTAAACGAACAACTCTACTGGTTTCTATAACGAAATAAGTGCCTACCACCGACGCAAGGTGGGTTCCGCAAGGGCCGCCAGCCCATGGATCAGGTGATCCGTCTAGTCCAGTCCATGACAAATGAGCTCCAAATGAAAAATCACACGGTCGCCGTGTTCTTTGACCTCAAACAGGCGTACGACCAAGTAGTGCGCTTGAGCCTAATGTATAAGTTCCAGAAACTCGGAATTTCTGGAAACATGTCCGCATGGGAAGAGGAATTCCAGAGAAGCATAACTATTGCCAGACGTGTTGGCAGCTTGTCCTAGAGGACGGACTCAGCTGCATATTTTTCCACGCCTATGTGTACGACCTGCAAGAGGAACTGGAATATCAGAACGCGATGTTCGTGGAAGATCTAGTCATTTGGAGCTCGGGAAAGGATGTACAACAATTGCAGAGCCGGTTGCAACATGACCTCGACCGAATAGAGGCCTACACGAACAGGTGAAAGATGGTTATGAATACGAACAAAAGGGTTTACTTGCTATTTACGAACGAGCGGAATGCACTGAAAATGGAAATGAAATTAACCATCATGGCAAAGATCTAAAATGGGATCGCATACCAATATATTTGGGCGTTAAGTTGGATCAGAAGCTCCAACTTCACAAAATATAACCAAATGTGTGCTAAAACATCACAAAAATCGGGTCTGGTGAAAAAACTAGCCTGCACTGACTGAGGCGGGGACGCAAGAATGCTGAGGTCTTTTTACCTCAGCAGCGTGAGAGCTGCAATAAACTACAGCCCAAACCTTCGCGAGTAACACGGCTCTAGAGGGATTAGACCGCATACAGAGCCGAGCTATTCGCGAGTCACACGGCTCTAGAGGGATTAGACCGCATACAGAGCCGAGCTATTCGCGAGTCACACGGCTCTAGAGGGATTAGACCGCATACAGAGCCGAGTTATTCGCGAGTCACACGGCTCTAGAGGGATCAGACCGCATACGGAGCCGAGCTATTCGCGAGTCACACGGCTCTAGAGGGATCAGACCGCATACAGAGCCGAGCTATTCGCGAGTCACACGGCTCTAGAGGGATCAGACCGCATACAGAACCGAGCTATTCGCGAGTCACACGGCTCTAGAGGGATCAGACCGCATACAGAGCCGAGCTATTCGCGAGTCACACGGCTCTAGAGGGATCAGACCGCAAACAGAGCCGAGCTATTCGCGAGTCACACTGCTCTAGAGGGACTAGACCACATACAGAGCCGAGCTATTCGTGAGTCACACGGCTCTAGAAGGATTAGACCGCATACAGAGACGAGCTATTCGCGAATCACAGTGCTCTAGAGGGATTAGACCGCATACAGAGCCGAGCTATTCGCGAGTCACACGGCTCTAGAAGGATTAGACCGCATACAGAGCCGAGCTATTCGTGAGTCACACGGCTCTAGAGGGACTAGACCGCATACAGAGCCGAGCTCTCGAGTTCGTATGTGGGGCGATCCGCACAACTCCCACGGTTGAAATCTTGGCAGACGTTGAACCACTAGAAATGAGGCGGTGAAAGGTGGCCCTTATGACGGTCGACCGATACCGCCGAATGGACAGACAGGAACCATGCTTTCAGTTACAGGATAAATGGATAAAGAAAATCAGAGTAAAGAGACCTTTTATGGACACGGTCCACACTCTTGAGGAAGACTTGGTATTACCCAAAAAACAGGGAAAAAGTAAGGGTGATCCCGGCACGGGGCCCCACGAAAGCCTTACCCGACCTGAAATACGTCTCGCCTTGACGAACACCACTGCCAAAAAAGCCAGCCCTCAACCAGAACTATAAGAGGCAGTGCAAAGAACGAGTAACGCTTACCCGGACAACCTGGTCAAAGTCTTCACAGTCGGCTCATGCTTCGCTAGAGAAGAACGTAGTGGATATGGTGCTCTCACCCAGTATCCCAAAGAGATAGCCCCACTCGAGGACATATCCGGACGCAGTGGTAAAAGCAAAAGTAGCCTCTATGCGGAAATCGAGGCAATACTGGTTGCCCTAAAAAGAGTTCGCCCAGCGATAATAAAAAACTTTCCGGACAACATTGTCTTTACCGACTCACGCTCTGCTCTCGAGCATGTGGGGAGGGGCTCGACGGAGACTACAATGATGAACCTCATTCTGGAGACGGTAGGTAACAGCCATGCCAAAGACGACAAAGTAATCCTGCAGTTTGGAGACAGTAGGTAACAGCCATGCCAAAGACGACAAAGTAATCCTGCAGTTTGGAGACAGTAGGGAACAGCCATGCCAAAGACGACAAAGTAATCCTGCAGTTTGGAGACAGTAGGTAACAGCCATGCCAAAGACGACAAAGTAATCCTGCAGTTTGGAGACAGTAGGTAACAGCCATGCCAAAGACGACAAAGTAATCCTGCAGTTTGTCACCGAGCACGCTTAGAAGGCGCAACATGACAGGACGGACTACCTGGCTAAAGAAGGCGCAACATGACAGGACGGACTACCTGGTTAAAGAAGGCGCGGCCCAGCCGCAGCCCGATAAACCAATGAATCAGTTGGGAGTCACAGCTTGATTAAAAGACCACTTCCGTAAAAAGTGGCTAAGCGATTGGGCCGCAGGAAAAACTGGACGACAGCTTTATCACAAAATGCCGCGACCGAGCAAGGGGGACCCATGGTGGAAACTAAAGCGAGGCGAGCAAAGTCTCATCACCCAGATGAGGACAGACCATTTCGCGACGCGCAGCTACCTCCATAGATTTGACGACAGGAGGGAATGAAACTGCCGATTTTGTGGTCAGACAGAAGTGACAGTGTCTCACCTTGTAGTTGACTGCACCGGCAGTGGGAGGGGCGGAGAGTCGAGACCGAGAGACCTGCATTGTTGAAGACATGATTTACGGTGATGCCCACCAGATATTAGCCGGGGCTATAAAAATCTCAGCAATCAAAAGTTTAAAAAGTTAGTTAGTGGTTAAAGCACAACCATACTTGTGTAAGCGTAAATATCAGACATAGTATTAAATAATTCCTATTAAAATTGCCGCTATTGTGTACGAGTGAAGGTAAGTCTGAGCCTGTCAGCTTGGTCACGTTCAAAATAGGGTTAGTAAAAAAAACCTCTTTTACGATCAAAATTCTAAATTCATTCTCCCTACAATAGCGTCTTCTTCGTAAATTAATTCATAACTATTCCCCTCTCCTGCCTTCTGTTTGAACACGTTTTAGTTTTAAAATCGCTGGTGGGAATAGCCACATTTTTATTTTTATTTTATGCTTTTTAATCTTTGTTTAGTGGTCGTCCATTAATTATGTCAACAAAATAGGGGGTGGGGGATTGGAAATGTTTGACAATTGTTGACAAGGGGGAGAGGGGTTTAGATTAGTTGACGTCAACAATCATGTTTTCTTACTCCAATTTTCATCTTAAAAATTGACTGGTTATTACATTATTTTAAAAAAAATTTAATGAGTGTAAATTAAAATAATTATATAATTTTTAGTTATATAAAATTTTAACATGTCGATTAACAAGCTAATGATGCAATAAAATATTTTTCATAAAAATTCAGTGTTCTTAAACTAGATTAGCACTAATTGAAATGTATTTATATCATCATCGTCATCATCATGTTCTTTAGTCTTTGGACCGTTGGGGCGCCACAGATGACATGTGAACTATCCTCCTTTCGTCTCTGTCTTCTGCACTACGCACAGCATCGCCCAGTGTTAGTCCTGTCCACTCTTTGATGTTATCCTCCCATCTTTTTATTTTTCTTCCTCTTATTCTCCCTCCTCTATGGCGAGCCCTTGTTTCCTTGTTACGTGCCCGTACCATTGTAGTTTGCGTTTTTTCACAGTCACCAGTAGGTCATCGTACTCCCCAATTGCCTGACGAACCCTTTCTTTCACTGTATCATTGGAGATATGGTCCCTATAGCAGATGCCCAAAATGCTTCTGAAGCATCTCATCTCCATCGCCTTTATTTTCCTTTCAAGATTGGCTGTTAATGTCTAGGACTCGCAGGCATACAGGAAAATGGAGAGGACTAATGAGCGCATCAGGCTGATTTTGGTGCTGGGGGCTATATTTTTGTTCCATATTTTCTTGAGCCTCTTGAGTGCTGTTGTAGTCTGCGCAATCCTGGATGGACATCAGTTCGGGCTTGGAGCCTTCTTCTGAGACTATTGCTCCTAGACATTTGAAGCGGCCTACAGTCTCTAGTCTCTCCCCCCCCCGACCTTAATTTCAATGGTGATGCCTGTGGTGTTATTTGTCATCAGTTTTGTCTTTTCGGCACTGATTAGCATGCCCTAGGACGACCAGGTCTTATCGAGTCGCTTTACCAGGTTGGCTTGATCTTCTTCGTTCCCAGCCAGCACGTCTATGTCGTCCGCAAAGCGTAGGTTGGTGATTGTTCTGCCACCAATGCTGACTGTCCCTTCATGCGCTTCCAGAGCATCTGACATAATTCTCTCTAGGAAGATGTTGAATAGGGTGGGGGAGAGCAGGCAGCTTTGTCGTACTCCAACCGTGGACTTGAACCATTCTCCGATGTTGTTGTTGAGGAAGACTGCACTGGTGGCCTTATCATGGAGGTTGCATATCATTCTGGTTAGGTTTGTGTTGATGTTGTGGTGTCTCATGGTGACCCATAAAGCAGCATGCCAAACCCTGTCGAATGCTTTCTTGAAGTCCACAAAGAAGTGGTATAGGTTTTGTTAGTGTTGTGCATATTTCTCAAATAGTATTCGGAGGTATAGAATCTGCTCAGTAGTGCCCCGTCCTTGTCTGAAGCCCGCCTGTTCGTCAGCAATGATTCTGTCGGCATATGGCTTTGGTCGGTTCAATATTACCTTCAGCAAACCTTGCGTGGATGGCTTATTAGGCTAATGGTGCGATAGTTTTGGCATAGCTGTAGGTTACCTTTTTGGGGAGGGTGACGATGAGTGATTGGGCCCATGGTTTGAGCCATTCCCCTGTAAGCCATATTTTGTTAGAAGCATTGAATAGGACACTTATGATTGCATCTCCTCCTTGTTTCACCAACTCGGCAGGTATATTATCCACGCCTGGGGCCTTTCCTGTTTGGAGTGCTTGGACTGCCGCTTCTATTTCTGCGCGGAGAATAATGTAGTTATCATTGTCTGTTGCTGGTGGGACATTAAGGATCTCTGGATCTATCTTTATACTTTCATTATACAGCTCTAACAGTATTGAGTCCATCGCTTTATGATATCATTTCCCTCGGTCAAACATCTACCATTTTTATCCTGTATGGTAGTACTACACCTTTGTTTTGCAATGGTTAGCTCTTTAACCAATATAAATATATAAATCTAAATAAATATATATTTATATATTTATGTATATTATAAATAATTTTTTAAAGGGGGGGGGGGGGGTGGGCTACAGAAATAATTCAA
>CAXITT010000180.1:1086851-1098286 GCA_964033795.1 Lymnaea stagnalis | reverse complement strand
GGGGGGGGGGGGTCACTGAAAGTTTGACAGTTGTTGATAAAAAAGGGAGGGGGGAGAGCAAACATTTCGTAATATTGTTGACATAATTAATGAAATAGTTCTTTCTTTGGAATATATGCTTAGGAATATGTACAGGATCAGAATCTTTGTTTCGGATACGTAATTTTTCTCTCAACAACATTTCGTTGACAAAATCTCCATTGTCTCTATACAAAGAATAACTTCCGGCTACAACAAGATGGGGGTATAATAATACACAAAAGGAAGGAATCTCAGTGTGTAGGCGCTTCAGTAAAGCAAGGGAGATAGTTAAAAATGATTAGTGGAAATTGGCTTCGACGCAAGAAAATTCGAACTTTTAATTAATTTTAATTGTTTTGAGGTTTCATTCAGGATCAGAATGTATGCTGTTATCAACGTATTTCTCCGTCTAAATACAACTACAATATAGATCTAATGTTAGGCTGAATAGGAAGAAGCCATCTTGTTCGGAAACAGCCATAAGTCTCTGTACTCAGCTCTCACCTGTGGTTCCAAGAAGCTGTAACATGCACAGCGACTACAACCCAGACAACGATTCCAGGTTGAGGGTAGCCGAAGGGCATAGAACTTTCGGACAAAAAGGGGTTGTCCCCCTTAGAAGGTAAAGACTGAATCCGGCAAATTGTGCGGAAGAACCACTACTTGGTCAACGGACAAAAGGCGGAGACAGCACAGTGGTGTGAATCGCTGAGAGCATGGCCAGACACGTAGAGCATGGCCAGACACGTAGAACGCCAAGGTCATTCACTGCATGGGTGACTGGGTGGCCGAATGGTCTAAACTGAGCAAACCTCAATTCCAGCCTGTTACGCACTGACTTGTATTGGGAGAAATTAATCTCCTATTTTAATTTTAATTGGCTCGTTGTAATCAGTGCCTAAGAATACCACAGATACCACAGAATCAACAATATTAAAGATACGACCCAAAACAGTTTCTAGTCACAATTAATTAAGATTTATTATGTCTTAAGATAATTACAAAATAAAATAAAATAAAATTACAATCTTCAACTTACAGTATGGCAGATGTCGTACCGGTACACAGTTAATACAATTAGAAATAATGATGCCAATAAATAATGCGAAATAAACACATATAAGTAGGAGCACACAAATACACAAAGAATAAAACACGCCTCGTAATGTTAAGAAAATCTATGTGAAAAATCTCCGTCCCCTCGTGCCTGTCAATCTCTTATATATATGTAGAGTAAGATGCTTCGAGAAGGGCTTATGACGTGTTGTTTACATCTCTCGGGTTAAGGAGTATATTCCAGAAATTACCCGAAAACAATCTACCCAATGCGTAATTGGAAGCCGACTGTAAACAAGATACTTCAAAGACCTAAGCCACACCCCTTTGTGAACACAGCGTCTCATGCGGGGTCAATCAGAGGGCACGCACGAGAAATATGATGTAAACAAGCTCTCTATAACACCTCCCCTCTTAAAAGAAAAAAATTTCATTGTTCAAAAATGGAATTCTTTTTCCATTAAAATTGAAGAAAGTACATTTCTTACTCTCAAAATATTAGACAAAAAACTTCTTAACAGCTTATAAACAATAACATAAGTGAAAATTAATTTCTGGACAAAGTATCTGCAATGACATTGTCTTTGCCTTTAATATGTTTGATGTCCAAATTATATTCTTGTAAAAATAGGCTCCATCTTAACAATCTTTGATTTTTGGAGACCATCTTATTCAAAAATGTTAAAGGATTGTGATCAGTAAAAACAAGTACTGAATGTAAAGAACAACTGACATAAAAATCAAATTGTTGGAGAGCAAGAATTAAACCTAAACATTCCTTTTCTACAGTGGAATAGTTTTTCTGATGTGAGTTGAATTTCTTTGAGAAATAAGAGACAGGATGATCTACATTGTGGTCATCTTCTTGAAAAAGAACTGCACCAATGCCAACATCACTGGCATCTACAGCTAATTTAAACTGTTTGTTAAAGTCTGGTGCAATGAGAACAGGAGCATTAGCAAGTATATTTTTAATGTTTTCGAATGCTTCCTGACAAGCATCTGACCAATGAAATTTTGCATTTTTCTTTAACATATTACTTAAAGGAGAAGCAATAACTGAGAAATTTTTGCAAAATTTTCTATAATAACCTGCCATTCCCAAAAATCTCATTAACTGTTTTCTAGTAGTGGGTGGTGGAAGTGATACAATAGCATTTATCTTAGCTTGAACAGGCTTTACATGACCTTGACCCACTATGTGACCTAAATATTCCACAGTTGCATGACAAAATTCACATTTATTTAAATTTACAGTTACATTTGCCTGCAAAAATTTTTTAAACAGAGATCTTAATTGGTTTACATGAGTTGAAAAATCTTGACTGTAAATAATTACATCATCAATATAGGCGCTGCAATTTTCCTGGTCAGCAATAATGTTATTTACAAGACGTTGGAATGTAGCTGGGGCATTTTTCATTCCAAACGGCATTACTTTATATTGATATAAACCATCTGGAGTACAAAAAGCAGAGATTTCTTTTGCTCTGTCAGATAGAGGAACCTGCCAATAACCTGATAGTAAGTCTATCTTGGTTACATATTTGGCATCACCTATTCGATCTATAAGATCGTCTATCCTTGGAATCGGAAAGGAATCAGTCTTTGTGAATGCATTCACTTTCCTGAAGTCAGTACAAAACCTGTAACTTTTGTCAGGCTTTGGGACTAAAATACATGGTGAACTCCAGTTACTAGAGCTTGGTTCAATTATATCATTTTCAAGCATGTATTTTATTTCAGACCGGATTATTTCAAGTTTTTCCGGATTGACCCTATAGGGGTGTTGCTTGACCGGAACTGCATTGCCAATGTCAACATCATGTACAGCAATGTTGGTTTTATTAGGTACATCAGGGAAGAGTAAAACAAAATCTGCAATAACAGACTTAACAACATCCTTCTCTGACAATGACAAATGTCCTAGTTTCTTATCTAAGTTGGCCAATATTTCTGAATTTTTAAGTTTATAATTACCAACTTTTTCTGGGACACTATCAAAGGTTTCAGTAACATTTTCTTTAAGTACTGAAGTTACAGTTGAGATTGTGTTAACATTTGTTTCTGAGGATGGACAATGATCATCACATTTTCTATCAAAATATTCTTTTAACATGTTAATGTGACATAACTGTTTCTTTCTTTTACGATCTGGTGTTAACACAATGTAATTTAAATCATTGATTTTGGACTCAACAACATAAGGACCAAAATATCTAGCTTGTAGTGCTTGCCCTGGTATCGGCAAAAGCACAAGCACTTTGTCCCCTGAAGCAAACTGTCTGAATTTTGACTTTTTGTCATACCAAACTTTCATTTTAGATTGTGAATCTTTTAAATGTGTTTTAGCCAAATTAACGGCATTAAAAAGTTTAGTTTTAAATTTTTGGACATAGTCAAGAAGTCCTTCCGTGGGTGCCGATGACATCCACGTGTCTTTTAAAAGTTTAAGGGGACCGCGAACCGTGTGGCCAAACACCAGTTCGAAGGGGCTGAATCCAAGTGATTCTTGAACTGCTTCTCTTGCGGCGAACAGTAGCATGTTGATGCCTTCATCCCAGTCTTTCTCTTGTTCTAGGCAGTAGGTTCTCATCATGTTCTTCAACGTCTGATGGAATCGCTCAAGTGCTCCCTGTGACTCAGGATGATATGCACTCGACAAGCAGTGTTCTATGCCCAACTGGTTCATCACTTGTTTGAATATTCCAGCCTTGAAGTTGGTTCCTTGGTCAGACTGTACAGACTTCGGAAGACCAAACAATGTAAAAAACTTCGTCAAGGCTTTGACGATGTTCGGAGTCTTGATATTGCGAAGAGGAATAGCTTCTGGGAATCTTGTTGACGCACACATGATTGTCAGCAAGTATTGGTGACCTGATTTTGTCTTTGGCAGAGGTCCAACGCAGTCTATAATAACGCGACTGAAAGGTTCTTCGAATGCTGGAATGGGTTGAAGAGGAGCTGCTGGTATCTTCTGATTTGGTTTCCCTACAACCTGACAAGTATGACATGATCTGCAGTATTCAACCACATCTTTCTTGATTTTGGGCCAAAAGAAGTGCGACGTGATTTTGTGATATGTCTTCTTTACTCCCAAATGACCTGAAAGTGGTGAGTCATGGGCTAAGTTCAGGACTTCGTTCCGGAATGGGGTAGGAACTACTATTTGATGAACTATCCTCCATTCTTCGTCAGCATTTGCGTCTGGAGGTCGCCATTTTCTCAAAAGTATGTCATCTTGAAGGTAATAACATATAGGGAATTGTTCAGCTTCTTCTTGGGTCAAAGCGTTCTCTCGAAGTTTGACTATTTCTGGATCACTCTTCTGTTCTTCAATAAGTTGCATTCGAGTTGGAGTCTTGTAATTACTAGCCTCTTCATTTAGACTTGCAAAAAATGTTTTTCCCAGGTCAATTTCAGGAAGAATTTTATTGCTTTTTTGTGAAATCTCTTTTGTGGAGATCTTGGAACTCATGGCCCTTGTCACAGCACATGCTGGATACAATTCTTGATCTTCTTCCTGATTTTCATTTAAACAAGGTTCATGAGTAACGATGGGCTCGGCTATCACCTTCCCACCAGCTAAGTCATTGCCTAGCAGCAACGAGATGCCGTCCAATGGTAATGTTGGTCGGACACCCACAACCACAGGTCCTGAGACTAAGTCTGATTTTAGGTTGATGAGATGTAAAGGTACATCTATGCATCCAAGCTCTACACCTCGTAACAGGATGTTGCTCCCAGTAGCAGTAGATTCAGACAAGGGAAGTATACCCTCAAGTAGTAAGGACTGTGAAGCACCTGTATCTCGTAAGATTTTGATTGGTTGTAGACTGGAAAAATCACCTGGCAGTGATACGAATCCTTCCGATATGAAAGGCATGAAGTCTTGTATGACATCAGTAGTTTCTGATGTAGAATTTTGGACCTTGGTAGGTAAACTCTTGTTGGAGTCTTGAGAACATTCGGCTAGGGTAGAGGAAGTAAAACTCTGGGTAGAGTCGTCAAAACTTGCACACAAGTCCTCAGTAAAACGCCCTCTGGAGGTAGACCTCTTCTTGGAGCAAAAGGATCTTGGCGACAAGCTCATAAAACTCGCAGTCGAAGCAGGAACTTGGCTGGAGTCAGTAAAACTAGCCTTATTGTTCATAATGGAACTCTTTGATGAGTCGTGACAAACCTCTTTGAAGTTTGTATGGACATCTGGAGAGCAAAAACTCTTGAATTTTGAAAATTTGTTTCCAGATGTATAACGAGACGTACAAGCGGAGACTTTGTGTTGTGTACCAGGATGTGTGGGCTTCTCAGTTTTCTTCTTGAGTTTCCAGCAATCATCCCTCGTATGTCCTTCTTTTTTACAGTAGGCACATGTGTCTTTTGCACCAATTTCTTTCGTACCGGGCTTGAATGGTTTTTGTGGAGGTTTACTGTAAGTTGATACAGCTGTCTTATTGTGCCTGTCATTTTTGGTGTCAGATGGATTCTTGGAAAGTTGATGTGAGATGGTGAAGTCGTCGGCTAACACTGCTGCCGTATGTGCGTCACCTTCGCCACGGTCTGCAATATGTATTCGCACTTCAGTACGAACACAGTTCTTGAACTCCTCCATCAGAATGAGATTCTTGAATTCCCTCTGGAGGTAGACCTCTTCTTGGAGCAAAAGGATCTTGGCGACAAGCTCATAAAACTCGCAGTCGAAGCAGGAACTTGGCTGGAGTCAGTAAAACTAGCCTTATTGTTCATAATGGAACTCTTTGATGAGTCGTGACAAACCTCTTTGAAGTTTGTATGGACATCTGGAGAGCAAAAACTCTTGAATTTTGAAAATGCGTTTCCAGATGTATGACGAGACGTACAAGCGGAGACTTTGTGTTGTGTACCAGGATGTGTGGGCTTCTCAGTTTTCTTCTTGAGTTTCCAGCAATCATCCCTCGTATGTCCTTCTTTTTTACAGTAGGCACATGTGTCTTTTGCACCAATTTCTTTCGTACCGGGCTTGAATGGTTTTTGTGGAGGTTTACTGTAAGTTGATACAGCTGTCTTATTGTGCCTGTCATTTTTGGTGTCAGATGGATTCTTGGAAAGTTGATGTGAGATGGTGAAGTCGTCGGCTAACACTGCTGCCGTATGTGCGTCACCTTCGCCACGGTCTGCAATATGTATTCGCACTTCAGTACGAACACAGTTCTTGAACTCCTCCATCAGAATGAGATTCTTGAATTTCTTGAAGTCTGTCTCGGTGTTGGTTGCGTGCAGCCACTTGTCCAGGAGCCGTTCCTTTTCCCGGAGGAACTCAACATGAGTCTGGCCATCACATTTCCACAGTTCCCTAAACTTTTTACGGTATGCTTCGGGGACACATTCATAAGCCTTAAGTATTAATGATTTTACTAGGTTATAGTCCCCGCGCTGTTCCGCATTCAGGGACACAAAGACTTCAGATGCCCTTCCGGTCAAGGCTGGTTGAAGTAAGGTGGACCACATAGTTTCAGGAATTTTAAAATTTTGGGCAGTTATCTCAAACTGCGCAAAATATTGGTCAACCTCTTTTTCTGAAAATTTAAGGATTACTTTTGCAAATTTAATTGCATCGCAACCTTGACCGGCTGGAGCCGTAAGTCTATTTTCCATTGCTCCCAAATTGGCTGTTATTTCCATTTCTTTTAATTTGATTTGTAGCTCTTTCTGTGCTTCCAACTCCAGCTGTTTAAGCTCACGTTCTTTATCTAGCTCCAGCTTTTTAAGCTCACGTTCTTTATCTAGCTCCAGCTGTTTAAGCTCACGTTCTTTTTCTCTCTGGGCATCTAGTTCCATTTGTTTGAGCTTTAGTTGGAGCTCCATACTTGGATCAGTCGGTTGTGTGACTGAGGCAAGTTCATCTTCAGATAACATGTCTTCATCCACAAAGTGAACGATGATCATGTCTCGTATGGTCTTTTTTACGGCCGAATGAGCTACATTTATTTCTAGAGCTTTAGCAATGGAAAATAGCTCCTTCCTAGAACATTTGTCTAATGCCTCTACTGATGGGTTTTCAATATCAAAATCCATTTTGACACAGGCAAAATATAACAATGATTTTTATAAAAATTTAAGCTTAGTGCACACACTAATGAAAAAAATTGTAACCAGCTCTGTTGTTGGTGTCGTAAAATGGTATCGTGTACTCAAAATTAATCTGAGTATATAAATGTAAACAGTGGGTCAAAATCCACAGAAAAACACTCAATTTATTATTGGTGTAATAAAAATTATAGATTAAAATTATCTTCGGAAAAGCCCACAATTTGTTAAAATTGGAGTCTAATATGAGAAATAATAATTGTAGTATGAATTTAGTATTATCGCGGACGAGCAGCCCAATTTGTTACGCACTGACTTGTATTGGGAGAAATTAATCTCCTATTTTAATTTTAATTGGCTCGTTGTAATCAGTGCCTAACAAAGGACGATACCACAGAATCAACAATATTAAAGATACGACCCAAAACAGTTTCTAGTCACAATTAATTACGATTTATTATGTCTTAAGATAATTACAAAATAAAATAAAATAAAATTACAATCTTCAACTTACAGTATGGCAGATGTCGTACCGGTACACAGTTAATACAATTAGAAATAATGATGCCAATAAATAATGCGAAATAAACACATATAAGTAGGAGCACACAAATACACAAAAGAATAAAACACGCCTCGTAATGTTAAGAGAATCTATATGAAATCTCCGTCTCTCGTCCGTGCCTGTCAATCCCTTATATAGGTGGGTCTACCGACGCCCAAGCCCTGCCTTCGAGACATTTCGAGAAAAATCCCAATCATTCTACCAAATACTATTTGGAACAGATTAATTATTTTCAGTGGCTGGCGGTGTAAACAAGAAATACATCAAAGACCTAAGCCACACCCCTTTGTGAACACAGCGTCTCATGCGGGGTCAATCAGAGGGCACGTACGAGAAATATTGTGTAAACAAGCTCTCTGTAACACAGCCAAAGGCCGGTCAAGCAAAAACATCACCCCGGGTGGATGAGACTCGATAACCTTGGTCGGCAACTCATCTAAGAGAAGGAAAGTCTGACTTGAAACCCGGAGTTGGAGTCCCATAAGGCGCATACAATGACAATTCCTGCAACCGTACCCATCCCTGGTCGTCTTGACCTAAAGTCTTGCCACTGGATATGGTGGGCCCGGACGAGAGAGTGAGGTTGACGCCGCGCAACTCTTCCTCACTTTAAACAAAAGTCACTAGCGCAAGTCATCAGTCACCAGACGACTCGATGGTCATCGCCGATCCTCGACGGACGAACAACAATTTTTAATTTATATCACCGGAAATGTTTTGTTCTTCCCAAGGCTATAATGCCGTTAACAATAAGACGCATCTGACGACCGGGTCACCTGGTTGAGTTTAGGGGGGACGAGATCCTCAATAGTCGAGTTTGAATGTCTTGTTGGTTTAAGTTTTGGAACAAACTAGCATATGTGTTTCAGTGATTTGTTATTGTTTTAGCCAGAATGAATGTAGATATTTGATGTAACCAAAAACTGTCGAGAAATGTTGGTTCCTTCAGTGTCAGGTCCTAAAGGTCCTGTAACCAACCGTCTTTTTTTCAACACTTGCGGAAAACTTGTTTTGGTCACATGCGACTGAAACCATCGTGGAGTGTCACATATTGCATTATTATCTAAAATTAACGAGCAATATATATTTCTGCTTATTGGTCCGGACATCCCGGTCCGTATTTTAGGTTATTGGTCCAAAAATCCCGGTCCGTATCTTAGGTTATTGGTCCGGACATCCCGGTCCGTATCTTAGGTTATTGGTACGGACATCCTGGTCCGTATCTTAGGTTATTGGTCCGGACATCCCGGTCAGTATCTTAGGTTATTGGTCCGGACATCCCGGTCCGTATCTTAGGTTATTGGTACGGACATCCTGGTCCGTATCTTAGGTTATTGGTACGGACATCCTGGCCCGTATCTTCGGTTATTGGTCAGGACATCCTGGTCCGTATCTTAGGTTATTGGTACGGACATCCTGGTCCGTATCTTAGGCTATTGGTCCGGACATCCTGGTCCGTATCTTAGGTTATTGGTACGGACATCCTGGTCCGTATCTTAGGTTATTGGTCCGGACATCCTGGTCCGTATCTTAGGTTATTGGTACCGACAACCCACTCCGTATCTTAGGTTATTGGTAAGAACAACCCATTCGAGCGGCAGTAGGTAGGTGTTAATCCGAACAATCTAGGTCAAAAACTTTGTTGCTATTGATCAGGACCGACTAGACAAACCTGGTCCAAGCTTGTGGCTATTGATCCAGTCAATCACGATCCTGGTCCAATCTTGTGGCTATTGATCTGGTCAATCACGATCCTGGTCCAAGCTTGTGGCTATTGATCCGGTCAATCACGATCCTGGTCCAATCTTGTGGCTATTGATCCGGTCAATCACGATCCTGGTCCAAGCTTGTGGCTATTGATCCGGTCAATCACGATCCTGGTCCAAGCTTGTGGCTATTGATCCGGTCAATCACGATCCTGGTCCAAGCTTGTGGCTATTGATCCGGTCAATCACGATCCTGGTCCAATCTTGTGGCTATTGATCCGGTCAATCACGATCCTGGTCCAAGCTTGTGGCTATTGATCTGGTCAATCATGATCCTGGTCCAATCTTGTGGCTATTGTTCTGGTCAATCACGATCCTGGTCCAAGCTTGTGGCTATTGATCCGGTCAATCACGATCCTGGTCCAAGCATGTGGCTATTGATCTGGTCAATCACGATCCTGGTCCAATCTTGTGGCTATTGATCTGGTCAATCACGATCCTGGTCCAATCTTGTGGCTATTGATCTGGTCAATCACGATCCTGGTCCAATCTTGTGGCTATTGATCTGGTCAATCACGATCCTGGTCCAAGCTTGTGGCTATTGATCCGGTCTATCACGATCCTGGTCCAATCTTGTGGCTATTGATCTGGTCAATCACGATCCTGATCCAAGCATGTGGCTATTGATCCGGTCAATCACGATCCTGGTCCAAGCTTGTGGCTATTGATCCGGTCAATCACGATCCTGGTCCAATCTTGTGGCTATTGATCCGGTCAATCACGATCCTGGTCCAAGCTTGTGGCTATTGATCCGGTCAATCACGATCCTGGTCCAAGCTTGTGGCTATTGATCCGGTCAATCACGATCCTGGTCCAAGCTTGTGGCTATTGATCCGGTCAATCACGATCCTGGTCCAAGCTTGTGGCTATTGATCCGGTCAATCACGATCCTGGTCCAAGCTTGTGGCTATTGATCCGGTCAATCACGATCCTGGTCCAAGCTTGTGGCTATTGATCCGGTCAATCACGATCCTGGTCCAAGCTTGTGGCTATTGATCCGGTCAATCACGATCCTGGTCCAAGCTTGTGGCTATTGATCCGGTCAATCACGATCCTGGTCCAAGCTTGTGGCTATTGATCCGGTCAATCACGATCCTGGTCCAAGCTTGTGGCTATTGATCCGGTCAATCACGATCCTGGTCCAAGCTTGTGGCTATTGATCCGGTCAATCACGATCCTGGTCCAAGCTTGTGGCTATTGATCCGGTCAATCACGATCCTGGTCCAAGCTTGTGGCTATTGATCCGGTCAATCACGATCCTGGTCCAAGCTTGTGGCTATTGATCCGGTCAATCACGATCCTGGTCCAAGCTTGTGGCTATTGATCCGGTCAATCACGATCCTGGTCCAAGCTTGTGGCTATTGATCCGGTCAATCACGATCCTGGTCCAAGCTTGTGGCTATTGATCCGGTCAATCACGATCCTGGTTCAAGCTTGTGGCTATTGATCTGATCAATCACGATCCTGGTCCAAACTTGTGGCTATTGATCTGGTCAATCACGATCCTGGTCCAAGCTTGTGGCTATTGTTCCGGTCAATCACGATCCTGGTTCAAGCATGTGGCTATTGATCTGATCAATCACGATCCTGGTCTAAACTTGTGGCTATTGATCTGGTCAATCACGATCCTGGTCCAAGCTTGTGGGTATTGATCTGGTCAATCACGATCCTGGTCCAAGCTTGTGGCTATTGATCCTGTCAATCACGATCCTGGTCCAAGCTTGTGGCTATTGTGGCCGACTCTCCACAAGCTTGGGTGGTCAGACGGATTACGTCAGGCGCCGTCGTGGTCCGAACTCTCCACACTATTGATCCGGTCAATCACGATCCTGGGCCAAGCATGTGGCTATTGATCTGGTCAATCACGATCCTGGTCCAAGTTTGTGGCTATTGATCCGGTTAATCACGATCCTGGTCCAAGCTTGTGGCTATTGATCCGGTCAATCACGATCCTGGTCCAA
>CAXITT010000180.1:1056676-1067396 GCA_964033795.1 Lymnaea stagnalis | reverse complement strand
TTTTTCACATAGATTTTCTTAACATTACGAGGCGTGTTTTATTCTTTGTGTATTTGTGTGCTCCTACTTATATGTGTTTATTCCGCATTATTTATTGGCATCATTATTTCTAATTGTATTAAGTGTGTACCGGTACGACATCTGCCATACTGTAAGTTGAAGATTGTAATTTTATTTTATTTTATTTTGTAATTATCTTTAGACATAATAAATCTTAATTAATTGTAACTAGAAACTGTTTTGGGTCGTATCTTTAATAATTGTTGATTCTATGGTATCGTCCTTTGTTAGGCACTGTTTACATCGAGCCAAATTAAAATTAAAATAGGAGATTAATTTCTCCCAATACAAGTCAGTGCGTAACAATGACAACTTCTATTTCAAGTGCTGATATGTTTAGATTAGGATGATGTAGACTTGTCTGGTATTTCAGTTCCGCAAGACGAAAATGATAAATCATCTACTATGCCCATTGTTACGATAGATAAACGCCTGACTACTCCCTGTGAAGATGATATCTGCTAGAAAGTATGCTACAATTGTCTGCTATACTGACAATAATCATATTTCTCTTTCCACCAAAAATTATTATTAGTCTTTAACAACCTTTTCATTGATTCTGCAGCATAAAATTTAAGGTAAAAACTTTTAAACTTGTTGATAAACAAGCTAAAGAAGTAATAAAATGTTTTTCCATCAAGTTTATGTTATTAAAATACATCACCACAAAGTAAAATGTAGACTATTTATATCTTTAGTTATGTTATAATTCTTTCTTTTTTTAGGGGGGGGGACGGAGGTCAAAAATTGTTGACGTTATGAATGGTCGCCCGCTTAATATCATAAAGAACCCATAGTGAAATAATCACATTGGACCACATAACTTATTTTAGTGAACGAATCACATTGGGCCACATAACTCATTCTAATAAACGAATCACATTGGGCCACATAACCCATTCTAGTGAACGAATAACAATAGGTCACATATTTTATTCAAGTGAACGAATCACATTGGATCACATAACTTATTCTAGTGATCGATTCACATTGTCCCACAAAACTCATTCTAGTGAACGAATCACATAGTGCCCTATAACTTATTCTAGTGAACGAATCACATTGGGACACATAACTCATTCTAGTGAACGAATCACATAGTGCCCTATAACTTATTCTAGTGAACGAATCACATTGGGTCACATAACTCATTCTAATGAACGAATCACATTGTACCACATAACTCATTCTAATGAACGAATCACATTGTACCACATAACTCATTCTAGTGAACGAATCACATTGTACCACATAACTCATTCTAGTGAACGAATCACATTGGGCCACATACCTCATTCTAGTGAACGAATCACATTGGGCCACATAACTCATTCTAATGAACGAATCACATTGGGTCACATACCTCATTCTAATGAACGAATCACATTTGGTCACATAACTCCTTCTAGGGAACGAATGCTACAAATCGAAGTTAGATTATCTTATATTCCATTCAGTGCAGTTCATTTCTTTCAGTTTGTTCTAAGGACCTCACTTTGATTTTAAAACTTGTAACTGTTCTTTGAAATAGGTAATTTGATGGTTAATGGGATTTTGAAGAAGTCATTTAATGGTTAATGTAATTTGAATAGGTAATTTGATGATTAATGGGATTTTGAAGAAGTCATTTAATGGTTAATGTAATTTGAATAGGTAATTTGATTATTAAATGGGATTTTGAAGAAGTCATTTAATGGTTAATGTAATTTGAATAGGTAATTTGATGATTAATGGGATTTTGAAGAAGTCATTTAATGGTTAATGTAATTTGAATAGGTAATTTGATGATTAATGGGATTTTGAAGAAGTCATTTAATGGTTAATGTAATTTGAATAGGTAATTTGATGATTAATGGGATTTTGAAGAAGTCATTTAATGGTTAATGTAATTTGAATAGGTAATTTGATGATTAATGGGATTTTGAAGAAGTCATTTAATGGTTAATGTAATTTGAATAGGTAATTTGATGATTAATGGGATTTTGAAGAAGTCATTTAATGGTTAATGTAATTTGAATAGGTAATTTGATGATTAATGGGATTTTGAAGAAGTCATTTAATGGTTAATGTAATTTGAATAGGTAATTTGATGATTAATGAGATTAGGAAGAAGTTATTTGATGGAGTGAAATGTGAGACCAGGCTGTGTCTCCCTCGTGCAGGGTCGGCTCAAGGTAACGGTAACCTGGGCAGTTGCCCGGGGTGCCACTTGCCATCAGCGATCTTAGGGCGCCATTAGCGATCTTAGACAATATGAGAAAGCATTAAAAGTGGCTTCCATGGAAGAAAAATAATTGTCATTGGCAAATATTTGTCTGCACTATGTTCATGCACAGTAAGGAGCGGCAAAAGTCGCTGCTGACACATGCGGCCGCTCCTGACAAAATGTCAGACAAAATGTCTACTAGACAAAATGTCCTAGGCAGGCTTAGTGTTCGTAGTATCCAAATGCAAGTTAAAACAATGTGTCAGCAACCTAAGCGCCGGCCCTGCTTGTGGGCCAAACAATGCGTCAGCAACCTAAGCACCGGCCCTGCTTGTGGGCCAAACAATGCGTCAGCAACCTAAGCACCGGCCCTGCTTGTGGGCCAAACAATGCGTCAGCAACCTAAGCACCGGCCCTGCTTGTGGGCCAAACAATATGTCAGCAACCTAAGCACCGGCCCTGCTTGTGGGCCAAACAATGTGTCAGCAACCTAAGCACCGGCCCTGCTTGTGGGCCAAACAATGTGTCAGCAACCTAAGCACCGGCCCTGCTTGTGGGCCAAACAATGTGTCAGCAACCTAAGCACCGGCCCTGCTTGTGGGCCAAACAATGTGTCAGCAACCTAAGCACCGGCCCTGCTTGTGGGCCAAACAATGTGTCAGCAACCTAAGCACCGGCCCTGCTTGTGGGCCAAACAATGTGTCAGCAACCTAAGCACCGGCCCTGCTTGTGGGCCAAACAATGTGTCAGCAACCTAAGCACCGGCCCTGCTTGTGGGCCAAACAATGTGTCAGCAACCTAAGCACCGGCCCTGCTTGTGGGCCAAACAATGTGTCAGCAACCTAAGCACCGGCCCTGCTTGTGGGCCAAACAATGTGTCAGCAACCTAAGCACCGGCCCTGCTTGTGGGCCAAACAATGTGTCAGCAACCTAAGCACCGGCCCTGCTTGTGGGCCAAACAATGTGTCAGCAACCTAAGCACCGGCCCTGCTTGTGGGCCAAACAATGTGTCAGCAACCTAAGCACCGGCCCTGCTTGTGGGCCAAACAATGTGTCAGCAACCTAAGCACCGGCCCTGCTTGTGGGCCAAACAATGTGTCAGCAACCTAAGCACCGGCCCTGCTTGTGGGCCAAACAATGTGTTAGTAACCTAAGTACTGCCCCTGCCTGTGGGCCAAACAATGTGTCAGCAGCCTAAGCACCGGCCCTGCTTGTGGGCTAAAAAATATGTCAGCAACCTAAGCACCGGCCCTGCTTGTGGGCCAAACAATATGTCAGCAACCTAATCACCGGCCCTGTTTGTGGGGAAATACAATGTGTCAGCAACCTAAGCACCGGTCCTGGTTGTGGGCCAAACAATGTGTCAGCAACCTAAGCACCGGCCCTGCTTGTGGGCCAAACAATGTGTCAGCAACCTAAGCACCGGCCCTAGTTGTGGGCCAAACAATATGTCAGCAACCTAAGCACCGGCCCTGGTTGTGGGCCAAGCAATGCGTGAGCAACCTAAGCACCGGCCCTGGTTGTGGGCCAAACAATATGTCAGCAACCTAAGCACCGGCCCTACTTGTGGGCCAAACAATGCGTGAGCAACCTAAGCACCGGCCCTGGTTGTGGGCCAAACAATGTGTCAGCATCCTAAGCACCGGCCCTGCTTGTGGGCCAAACAATGTGTCAGCAACCTAAGCACCGGCCCTGCTTGTGGGCCAAACAATGTGTCAGCAACCTAAGCACCGGCCCTGGTTTTGGGCCAAACAATATGTCAGCAACCTAAGCACCGGCCCTGGTTGTGGGCCAAACAATGTGTCAGCAACCTAAGCACCGGCCCTGCTTGTGGGCCAAACAATATGTCAGCAACCTAAGCACCGGCCCTGCTTGTGGGCCAAACAATGTGTCAGCAACCTAAGCACCGGCCCTGCTTGTGGGCCAAACAATGTGTCAGCAACCTAAGCATCGGCCCCGCTTGTGGGCTTAACAATGTGTCAGCAACCTAAGCACCGGCCCTGGTTGTGGGCCAAACAATGTGTCAGCAACCTAAGCACCGGCCCTGCTTGTGGGCCAAACAATGTGTCAGCAACCTAAGCACCGGCCCTGCTTGTGGGCCAAACAATGTGTCAGCAACCTAAGCACCGGCCCTGCTTGTGGGCCAAACAATATGTCAGCAACCTAAGCACCGGCCCTGCTTGTGGGCCAAACAATGTGTCAGCAACCTGAGCACCGGCCCTGCTTGTGGGCCAAACAATGTGTTGAAATGTTGGCCAATTGGACGAGTACATAAAGGAATTGGTTCAATAGACACCACTTAAAACACCGGCTCTCATCTAATGTCATGGGAGAAAGGCGAAACAAACAAAGATATGGTCCCAACTAGAGATCGCCTGAATAGTTCTGAGACCAGAGGGGTTTGTATACAATCATAAATGTTTTTATCTGAATTAAATTGTCATGTTGTCTGCTTCTACTTTTTTTGTCATACATTTTAAGGAAATGTTAGTTGACTTAAATCATGACTTAGCTAGAATGACCTTGACCTGATAGGGACCTACAAATATAGTTCTCTCCTAAGAAGGTTGACATAGAAACCTAACAATATTGTGCTCTCCTAAGAAGGTCCACAAATAGACCTAACAATATAGTGCCCTCCTAAGAAGACCGTGCAGAACATGTCTCACTCACTCTAAAAAAAAATATAATATAAAAAAAGCAGTTTTGATAAATTTGTCGGCCCGATGAATGGCACCCCATTTTGACGCCCCCACTACATATGGCCACTACAAACGCTAATATTATATTTACTTTATATTTGTATAATTTAATAATCAGACCCAATGTACTTATCCCCCCACACCACACCCCCGCCCCCGCTACTCTACTCACAGAGGGAAAGCTGTGTGTCAAGAGGGACGAGATAGGCGACAGAGAAGGCAACCAGTACTACTGTGATGACCCAGCGCTGACCGAATGTTGTGAGTCTGACCATGACTTCTTGTGCTGTGAACCGAGATGGAAAAGTAGTTTGTAAGTTAGACAACTTGATCCAAATCAACAGTTTGTAAGTCAGACAACTTGATCCCAAACAACAGTTTGTAATGCAGACAATTTGATCCCTAACGACAGTTTGTAAGTTAGACAACTTGATCCCAAACGACAATTTGTAAGGCAGACCCATTGATCCAAAATGACAGTTTGTAAGACAGACAACTTGATCCCAAACAACTGTTTGTAAGTCAGACAACTTGATCCCAAACAACAGTTTGTAGCCTGTAGTAAAACCGCTGGGTAGCCACTAGTTAAAGCGCTGGGTAGCCTCTTCTAAAAGCCCTGGGTAGCCTCTAGTTAAAGCACTCGGTAGCCTCTAGTTAAAGCGTTGGATAGCCTCTAGTTAAAGCGCTGGGTAGCCTCTAGTTAAAGCGCTGGGTAATCTCTATTTAAAGCGCTGGGTAACCTCTAGTTAAAGCACTGGATAGCCGCTAGTTAAAGCACTGGGTAACCTCTAGTTAAAGCGCTGGGTAACCTCTAGTTAATGCATTGGATAGCCGCTAGTTAAAGCACTGGGTAGCTTCTAGTTAAAGCACTGGGTAGCCTCTAGTTAAAGCACTGGGTAGCCTCTAGTTAAAGCACTGGATAGCCGCTAGTTAAAGCACTGGGTAACCTCTAGTTAAAGCACTGGGTAGCCTCTAGTTAAAGCACTGGGTAGCCTCTAGTTAAAGCACTGGGTAACCTCTAGTTAAAGCGCTGGGTAGCCTCTAGTTAAAGCGCTGGATAGCCTCTAGCTAAAGCACTGGGTAGCCTCTAGTTAAAGCGCTGGGTAACCTCTAGTTAAAGCACTGGATAGCCTCTAGTTAAAGCACTGGGTAACCTCTAGTTAAAGCACTGGGTAGCCTCTAGTTAAAGCACTGGATAGCCGCTAGTTAAAGCACTGGGTAACCTCTAGTTAAAGCACTGGGTAGCCTCTAGTTAAAGCACTGGATAGCCTCTAGTTAAAGCACTGGGTAACCTCTAGTTAAAGCGCTGGGTAACCTCTAGTTAAAGCATTGGATAGCCGCTAGTTAAAGCACTGGGTAGCCTCTAGTTAAAGCGCAGGGTAACCTCTAGTTAAAGCACTGGATAGCCGCTAGTTAAAGCACTGGGTAAACTCTAGTTAAAGCGCTGGGTAGCCTCTAGTTAAAGCATTGGATAGCCGCTAGTTAAAGCACTGGGTAGCCTCTAGTTAAAGCACTGGGTAGCCTCTAGTTAAAGTACTAGGTAGCCTCTAGTTAAAGCCCTGGGTAGCCTCTAGTTAAAGCCCTGGGTAGCCTCTAGTTAAAGTACTAGGTAGCCTCTAGTTAAAGCCCTGGGTAGCCTCTAGTTAAAGCCCTGGGTAGCCTCTAGTTAAAGTACTAGGTAGCCTCTAGTTAAAGCACTGGGTAGCCTCGAGTTAAAGCACTGGGGAGCCTCTAGTTAAAGCGCTTGGTAGCCTCTAGTTAAAGTACTAGGTAGCCTCTAGTTAAAGCCCTGGGTAGCCTCTAGTTAAAGCGCTGGGTAGCCTCTAGTTAAAGTACTAGGTAGCCTCTAGTTAAAGCCCTGGGTAGCCTCTAGTTAAAGCCCTGGGTAGCCTCTAGTTAAAGCGCTTGGTAGCCTCTAGTTAAAGTACTAGGTAGCCTCTAGTTAAAGCCCTGGGTAGCCTCTAGTTAAAGCGCTTGGTAGCCTCTAGTTAAAGTACTAGGTAGCCTCTAGTTAAAGCCCTGGGTAGCCTCTAGTTAAAGCCCTGGGTAGCCTCTAGTTAAAGCGCTTGGTAGCCTCTAGTTAAAGTACTAGGTAGCCTCTAGTTAAAGCCCTGGGTAGCCTCTAGTTAAAGCGCTTGGTAGCCTCTAGTTAAAGTACTAGGTAGCCTCTAGTTAAAGCCCTGGGTAGCCTCTAGCATTGGTTCTGATATTTATCTTTTAGGACATTATTGCGCAGGTTCTGTAGTTCTGACATTGAAGCTAGAAAGACTGACCTTCTCAATGTCATGTCGTATTTCCGACAGACCTGATATCATCTGGATCCTTTTCGCTGTCCTAGCGGTCGCCATTTTGATGTGGGTGCTGGGCAGTTGTTGCACCGGACAGTCCGTTTTCTTTCGCTCGTCAACCGTACAAGACGCGGCTGTTAATTGGAGGAATAAAATAATTCACAAGTAAGTTGTTGAATTTGTTTTTCTTCTTGGAAAATCACCTGACTAGTGACCCAAAACATTCGCAGATACAGCAACATAGGGATTCAAACAACGCCTGCGATATAAACACAATTCTTGCGCTAACCTCTTTGACAATAAATAAATGCAATTTTGGCACCCTTTCTCAAAGATACAATGTACACGTGTGCCTATAATAGTCAGTAGCGTAGCTAGGGTAAGTGACGCCCAGCCTAATAGTCAGTGGCGTAGCGTAGCTAGGGTAAGTGACGCCCAGCCTACCTTCAACCCCCCCCCCCCCCAAAATGTTTGGAGAGCGTCTTTGAAATTATGTGCCCAGAAAAGAAGGATTTCTCCAATGAAGTCTGTTTCGCCAGCATGAAAAGATATCTCCATTCATAGCTAAACATGACGAGTATAAAATAGTTGCTCTAAGTTGGTTAATTAAAAAAAAAATTGGGTTGCCTACCCCTTAAGTTGTAACGAAAAGCGATTAACGATTCAATGTAACAAATCTCGTGACTTAGCAGTGTCCTTAAGTGGATACAGAGCCACTATTTCTTCTGTCTTTTTAACTGGACATTAACACCCCTGATAAAAATTGCCAGTTGGGCAGTAGGGCCTATCTGCCATTTATGTGCTTTCATCCAATGCTAGAGCATAAAATATAAACTTGGATGCTGGACTGTTCAAATTATCTTCAATATGTTTTCCGATGTCGTCCACACAAGTCCGAGGCCCATCAATCAAATCACAAGTCTGAGGCCCATCAATCAAATCACAAGTCTGAGGCCCATCAATCAAATCACAAGTCTGAGGCCCATCAATCAAATCACAAATCTGAGGCCCATCAATCAAATCACAAGTCTGAGGCCCATCAATCAAATCACAAGTCTGAGGCCCATCAATCAAATCACAAGTCTGAGGCCCATCAATCAAATCACAAGTCTGAGGCCAATCAATCAAATCACAAGTCTGAGGCCCATCAATCAAATCACAAGTCTGAGGCCCATCAATCAAATCACAAGTCTGAGGCACATCAATCAAATCACAAGTCTGAGGCCCATCAATCAAATCACAAGTCTGAGGCCCATCAATCAAATCACAAGTCTGAGGCCCATCAATCAAATCACAAGTCTGAGGCCCATCAATCAAATCACAAGTCTGAGGCACATCAATCAAATCACAACTGAGAACACGAATTACCGATGTTCTTTTTGATGCATGTAGTTCTGCAAAGCAAAGTCAGATGTCTCACTTTTAATTTGTTTTTTAATTATCTAATAAATATATTTGATTCTCAGTTATGTTTTTCAAAAAAATAAATAGACCTGTTTCTTGTATTTTTTTTTTACATTACACCAGGCAAGCGTTTGACCACGATCTCACCTACTGGGAAGCGACGATGTAGTCGAACCTGTGGCATGCTTGCTATAGACCAAACTTAGTACACATACACTTCAAATACTGAAGGGTACCCTACTGAAATCAAATATCCACTCCTTCTGGGCTGGGGACCCCATTTTTATTTTTCCTTATATAAGCTATAGGCCTATAGATGCAGTAGGTTAAGACAAATGAATAGGTTTGTAAGTGAACTGATGGACATCAGCAAAGCTTTGACTATGTAGCTATGTATCATTTGATGAGTGGGTTGTGTGTTTATAGACGTTTAAACAATTAAAATAAAAGTTACCCATTTAGTTAGCGTTAGCTACATGTCTGAAGTTAATTTAATAAAGAATACATGTAAGTTTACGTGTGAAAATACAAAATTCGTTAAGAAATAATAGACGCACTTCACGTGCACTTCACGCACTTCACGTGCACTTCACGTGCACTTGATCCCATTTCGCGCCCCGCTTTGATTTGGAATTAATTGCCTTTGTTTCCATTGTTGTATCATGTTGATCAAATGTCACCTGTCGACCTAGTTACCCCTGCATCATCCACATCATCTTTAAAACCCAACTCCAGATTTCACCCTGTCGGGGGCGACCAGCGTGATGACATGGGCACGGGGAAGGCTGGGGCCACTGTGTCTGAGATGTCCACTGTGTCTGAGATGTCCTACACAGACATGTCCACGAGCCACCCTCGTTGTGGGAAGGACAACAAAGCTTACATCGGCAGTGACACGTGTTGATTAAAACCATTGTGGACAGACAGCACAAGTCCGGTTGGATCAAACTGTGTTGACAGCTCTGCGACAACTTAAAGCATTGATTGAATTCATAAAGAAAACATATTTAAACATTTAAATAAATGATTACTTTAAAGAATTTAGGGGCCATCCATAAATTACGTCACGTAAATTTTGCCAATCGCCCCCCCCCCCTGTCACAAATCATCACAAAAAGTTTTAGTTCCACCTCAAATATAATGGCACATACCTCAGCACCAACCACCCCCCCACCCCCCATAAACATTTCTACTGTCCTTTACAAACCCTTCAAAGACTCACCTCTAAGGTATATCCAAATGCTATTAAATTGCACCTGTGCCAGACAAATGTCCCTAGACCACTGGGCCCTGGTTCTTTTAACCAGGTGTTAAAGCACCACTATGATGTGAAAGCACCACTTTAGTGCAGAAGATCCATAAAATTGTATTTGCTGCCACTGCTAGGTGTTGCTGCCTTTAAAAAAAATCAGTTTTGATGCCTTTTGATGAGCAGTCAGCACTTAATGTTGTTCTGGTGAATGTTTTCTTTTGGTCTTACTTGTATTTGATGTTGTTGTTGTTTTTAGAAGTTCATTCAAGAAATAAAACTACAAGAACTAAATTATTGAATTATTTTCATGTTTTAAATTTTATTACCAAATAAATTATCATTGGGGCGGTGGGGGAGTTTAAAACTGAATGGAGCTGCAGTGCTGTGAAAAGTCTAAGAATCCCTGCCCTAGAGAGTTTACCAAGATCATCCCCCCCTCCACCTCCCCATTCAACCATTTTTCATTTCATTCCATGTGGTAGTCCTAATTCTATGACTTCCCTCTCCACATTTCAACATAAATTCTCCCAACTGTCGCTAGACAACAATTCTCCTCCTCGGTGGCCACCTGTAATTTGCTCAGAGGCAATTATCTGCATCTCCCATACCATTAACTGATTGTCTCAGTGATTTTAATTTAAAAATAAATAATTATAATTGTTTAATTAGAGAATACTTTTAATAATGTTATAAAGTGCATTTTCCCCACTTATAATGCTTAACCCCCCCCCCCCACCCCCTCATTACAAAAAATGGGACACCCCCAGCCCACACTAGACGAGTGATGTCACTTAGGGATGCCCCCCCC
>CAXITT010000180.1:1043932-1056360 GCA_964033795.1 Lymnaea stagnalis | reverse complement strand
TAACTAAATACAATGTTGTAACTAAATACAATGTTGTAACTAAATATGATATTATAACTAAATACAATGTTGTAACTAAATACAATGTTGTAACTAAATACAATGTTGTAACTAAATATGATATTATAACTAAATACAATGTTGTAACTAAATACAATGTTGTAACTAAATACAATGTTGTAACTAAATACAATGTTGTAACTAAATACAATGTTGTAACTAAATACAATGTTGTAACTAAATGCAATGTTGTAACTAAATACGATATTATAACTAAATACAATGTTGTAACTAAATACAATGTTGTAACTAAATATGATATTATAACTAAATACAATGTTGTAACTAAATACAATGTTGTAACTAAATACAATGTTGTAACTAAATATGATATTATAACTAAATACAATGTTGTAACTAAATGCAATGTTGTAACTAAATACAATGTTGTAACTTCTTATTAAAGACAGGTGTAACCAAGTGCAGCACCATCCCCCCCCCCCTCCCCCAAATTAAAAATCCTAAACCAATCTATTGATTAAATCTTGATCAGTGTTTGATTCACAATTTCAGTTTCTATTTTCCTTCTTGAGAAGTTTGTCAAAGTAAGTGTAAGAGAATATTTGGGCCAACCAATGAATGACTCATAAAAATTACTGTCATAAAAGTACTGTTTAGTCCTTAAGAGATGGAACTCACAGCTCTATAAGGTATCAGGAAACTACCAAAATAACAGAGTCAGTGCTTTGAAATAGCTCTGATAGAGTTAAAATATATTTCAGAATCTTGGAAGAAGAAAAACTGGGTATCATTCTAATCCAATATGGCTGTGATATGTTGTGTGTTCTCTAATGAACATTGTTACCATATTACTTTGTTCATATTTTTGCTTAATGAAGAATCTTGAAATATTAAACATTAAATACAAAATAAAACATCAGGAATTGTTTACATAAAGATATTTTAATTTATTCATTTGTTTTTACAGTGGATAATATAGAAGCTTTATAACAAAACAATCAATGGCATTACACAAGTTATCCATCTGTCAAGAAGCTGGCTCAATGACTTAATCAACCAATCAGGTTATGGGAATATAAGAGTTCAATTTATTAACAATAAACTTATAAAACCTTGTAATAATGCAGACACACATTGGGATGAAATGAAGATAAGATAAGTTTATTGGTGCAAATAATTGGAATTTTGTTTTCAAACTAAAAGTGACACATTTAGTTAGCATACGCTACATGCCTGGAGTTCATGAATACAGAGAAGTTTAAATGGATTTTTTTTCTTTCCTTCATCTAACTCATTTTTTTCAGGGATTTGCAGTTGAGTAGTTGAGAGGGGTCCTCTGAGGAAGTATAATCTTATTCCCCTAGATTAATAGCATTGTTAATTGCACAATTTTAACCTATTCTCAAGTTGTTCCTTTCATGATTTAAGTTTTAGGATACCTGGTGATACATTTTCTGAATTTATTTTTTTAATTAGCTGAAAATTCATCAATAAAATTTATTAAATGCAGAGCTATTTCTTAAAACATTTATTTATAGTCATTATTTTGTAATCTCTTTCATAAATATCTGAGGAATTATTTTGCATGAATCTATGATGAAATGTAGGATTACATTTTTTCTTTTAAATTAATTTATAAGATTTCATCATAGATTCATTAAACACATTCCAAAAAGATGTTTTTGAAAGGGGTGACAGAATAATATTAATAAAGTGACCATAGTAGTGTGAGAATATTGCACAATACTTTAGCACCCATCACTTATTGCAGCTTTTAATGATCTCCTCATGGGCTATCAACTTTTTTCTTCTCTTTTCTTTATTAACATTATAATTATAATTATTCTTTGTACATAAAAAGCAGCCGCTGAGACAATGTTGAAACATAAGAATAGAAATCATGGTCAGTTTTGAGCAATCCTAATAGGAATGAAAACCAGCTTTGGCCGCATTACAATCATCACACATCATTAACATGAAAGGGTTGCCTAGACTTTCAACATTTCACTAATAATGATATCAAATAATTCTTACATGATAATTGGAATTTTAAAAAAAGAATTATCAATCTCAAATTTCAATATTAATCAGAATTTGAACCATGGGATAAGTTTGTTTTAAAATGTTTAATCTCGTACAGTGAGAGACACTCCATCCTGTAAGTGAGGGGGCACTCCATCCTCAGGGGAAGTAAGCGGATTAAAAATCACATGGCACTCTTTATTTCTTTCCTTCTTCTGTTGATTGCTTTCCCTGGGTTGTCTGCAACTGTGAGCCGAATATGTAACAAAGATCACTTTTCTGCTATGGTGAGATTTCATTACATCAGCTGTGTACAACATTAAAATACAACCAGGACTGGAAAAAGCTGGTGGTTGCAGAAAGTGCACTAGACACATGATGGCAGAGAGTGCACTAGACACATGATGACAGAAAGTGCACTAGACACATGATGACTGAAAGTGCACTAGACACATGATGACAGAAAGTGCACTAGACACATGATGGCAGAAAGTGCACTAGACACATGATGGCAGAGAGTGCACTAGACACATGATGGCAGAAAGTGCACTAGACACATGATGACAGAAAGTGCACTAGACACATGATGACAGAAAGTGCACTAGACACATGATGACAGAAAGTGCACTAGACACATGATGGCAGAAAGTGCACTAGACAAATGATGACAGAAAGTGCACTAGACAAATGATGACAGAAAGTGCACTAGACACATGATGACAGAAAGTGCACTAGACACATGATGACAGAAAGTGCACTAGACACATGATGACAGAAAGTGCACTAGACACATGATGACAGAAAGTGCACTAGACACATGATGACAGAAAGTGCACTAGACACATGATGACAGAAAGTGCACTAGACACATGATGACAGAAAGTGCACTAGACACATGATGACAGAAAGTGCACTAGACACATGATGACAGAAAGTGCACTAGACACATGATGACCAGTGGCCAGTTTTTTATTCTTTTCACAATTCCTTTCACAATTTTCTTTGGTTCATTTCCTTTATCAGAATCTGGTGCTGTACGGCCTTGTGAGCCATCAGTTTTTTTTTGGTTTGCATATTAAGGCCAAGGTCACTCCCAGTCTGCAGCTATGCTGGCCCACTCATCTTCCTCCACAAACAGTTTGTCCACACACCTGTTGGTGAGGTTAAAAGGTATACAAAAGTGAGATAAAGTAATAGGAAAACAATACAGCAACTTTTTTTGGTGTCCAATGTCAGCTATTTTAATTAGACACAAACATTTTGTGTAACTAAAACAATATATGTTCAGCTTTAATGATGATTAGACTAAATTCAAATGTAGACATTTCGGCAAATGGAGACATTTCGTCAAATGCTGTCATCAGTACAAAAAACAAAACAACATTCATATATGTATAAATTAAATTTACAAAATATATATATATACACATTTATCCTACCTAAAAAAAAAGAGAAAAGAATAAGAGTGGTCGCAAAACCCAGACAAAAACAAAGTTCAGAAGAACGGAAAGGAAGTGAGTGGAAGTAAAATTTAAAAACCAAACAGGAAAAATACATGGAGCTATGTAAAATTGTGGATTTGGTATGGAGTCAACGAACAAAATCTTGTTATTAATTTATTTACTATATAAATTCTATCCGGTGAATTACTTGTATACAGTATACCAGTAACTGCAATGTCTAAAATTCCATTATGGTTAGTACTATTGAGATGTGTGGAAACTGGACAAAGGACTTGCTTCTTTATGCTATAGAGGTGTTCTCTTAAAATAGTCTCCAAGGCCTGTCTCTCCTACATATAATTTACCAGACTTTTTATAATATTGTCAGATATTGTAAGATAATGTCATCAGTAAGATGATTAGTAAATCATGTTGCAACTTGTGCAGGGCAAAGCCATCTTTGTCTGGTGTCTAGTGTCAAGTCTACATCTACTTGTGTGGTGTCTAGTGTCAAGTCTACATCTACTTGTCTGATGTCTAGTGTCAAGTCTACATCTACTTGTGTGGTGTCTAGTGTCAAGTCTACATCTACTTGTGTGGTGTCTAGTGTCAAGTCTACATCTACTTGTCTGGTGTCTAGTGTCAAGTCTACATCTACTTGTATGGTGCTAAGCATCAAGATTCCACCATCTGATGCCACTAATGTGCAAGACAATAATCCCCCCCCCCCTCTATTGATTTCCCACTGCCACATATGCTCTATGTCAGATCTAAGGATGGGATTACTGCCCTTAATGACCCCGCCCCCAACACCTGATTCGACATCCCCGGGGGATGAATATGAAACAGTGGGCGCGGCCGCAGACGACGGCCACGCTTTATTTTTAACCCCCATGTTCTGGCTGACCGGCACATGCAGGAGTGCTATCAATAGTCCTGACATAAACCCTTCTATTGTAATGCTTGTCATGAAACATAGGATTCAACCTGCTTCAGATTGATTGGTTTAGAGTTGTGGATTATTGATTTCAACAAACTCATGTGACAGGCTTTAGGCTGGTCCAATAGTTTATGACTTATTTCTTGTGTGTGCTGAGAGCACAATGTGGCAGCAGAGTGTGTAGTAGGGATTGAATTTGAAACACATTATTCTTTTAAACAACTTGACTCTGTAGGACAGTAGGCCACTCACCCTGCAAAACAGTGGGCCACTCACCCTGCAAAACAGTGGGCCACTCAACCTGCAAAACAGTGGGCCACTTACTCTGCAAAACAGTGGGCCACTCACCCTGCAAAACAGTGGGCCACTTACCCTGCAAAATAGTGGGCCACTTACCCTGCAAAACAGTGGGCCACTTACCCTGTGGCCAATTATTTTGTATTTATTTGTCTTCAAAATTGTTTGCTCTGCACGTTACACCAATTCATAATTGTTCAGAAGATAATCCCCCCCCCCCCCCCCTTTCAAAATTCAAAAGTTGAATTTGGAATAACATAAACAGCCCAGGCATCCATTTCAAAATATTTAAGTTATTCCTCCTGTCTTGTTGAAAATATTTTAGGCATGACAAAGGTGTTCCGTGTAAAAAAAATTTTTTGCAGCTTTTAGTAAATTTTTTTTTAATCAGAATTTCTTGCGCACATTCGGGTCTATGAATGTAGATTTAATCCCCCCCCCCCCATGCTGTTTTAAAAAAAAGTGTGTTATGCATTAAGGGGAAATAAATGTGTCAGGCCGAAGTAGTAACCAACGAAAACATTGATCAGAAATCCAAAGTACCTAACATCTCTTTATGAGGGAGCAATAACAGTTGCTTTTCTGAGAATAAACAACAGAGAAACACTTTGATTTTAATTTTATGTGAAACTAAATCTTCGAAAACTGCCCCGCCTTTAAAGACATTGGTGCATCTCTTTGAAAGTGAAAAAAGCTTATCTTTATAAGGCATTAATGTCTATACCAACAGTTAATAACTTTATCACTTTAGGCAAAATGTTAAAAAGGTAATCAACGACGCCACCCCATACACACAAGCAATTACAGTCAGGTGTGAAATACTCTCTTCCATGGCAATCTCGGCCACTAATATCTTGAACCTAAAAATTAGCTGGTGGTTACTAAGCTGAACCTAATGATCGGCTGGTGGTTACTAAGCTGAACCTAATGATTGGCTGGTGGTTACTAAGCGGAGCCTAATGATTGGCTGGTGGTTACTAAGCTGAACCAATGAGTGGCTGGTGGTTACTAAGCTGAACCTAATGATTGGCTGGTGGTTACTAAGCTGAACCTAATGAGTGGCTGGTGGTTACTAAGCTGAGCCTAATGATTTGCTGGTGGTTACTAAGCTGAACCTAATGATTGGCTGGTGGTTACTAAGCTGAACCTAATGATTGGCTGGTGGTTACTAAGCTGAACCTAATGATTGGCTGGTGGTTACTAAGCTGAGCCTAATGATTGGCTGGTGGTTACTAAGCTGAACCTAATGATTGGCTGATAGTTACTAAGCTGAACCTAATGATTGGCTGGTGGTTACTAAGCTGAACCTAATGATTGGCTGATGGTTACTAAGCTAAACCTAATGGTTGGCTGGTGGTTACTAAGCTGAGCCTAATTATTCATTATCATCATCATCAACAACATCATCATTGTCATCATGAACATCATTGTCCCTGAGTGCTTGGACCTTTGGGATTCCACAGGTGACATGTGAAATATCCTCCTCCATTTGTCTCTGTCTTCAGCACTATGCACAGCATCGCCTAGTTTTAGCCTTATAATTAGCTTGTGTTGCTAAACTGAGCCTCATGAATGGCTGGTGGTCACTAAGTTGAACCTAACAGTTGGATGGTCACTCAGCTATTGGCTGGTCACCAAGTCAAGGCAAAAAAGATTTAAAAATGAACTCACCTGATCATAAAATCTCCACACAAGGTGCATTCAGAGGCCACAAACTCATCAAGTTTAGACTGAGGACACAAAGAAAACACTTAAAACTGTGCTCTGATGTTGTTAGAGATGGTCTGATTGTTAGAGATTCTCTTATTGTTAGAGATGGTCTGATTGTTAGAGATGGTCTGATTGTTAGCGATGGTCTGATTGTTAGAGATGGTCTGATTGTTAGAGATGGTCTGCATGTTAGAGATGTTCTAATTGTTGGAGATGGTCTTAATGTTAGAGATGGTCTGATTGTTAGAGATGGTCTGATTGTTAGAGATGGTCTGATTGTTAGCGATGGTCTGATTGTTAGAGATGGTCTGATTGTTACAGATGGTCTGCATGTTAGAGATGTTCTAATTGTTGGAGATGGTCTTAATGTTAGAGATGGTCTGATTGTTAGAGATGGTCTGAATGTTAGAGATGGTCTGATTGTTAGAGATGGCCTGAATGTTAGAAATGGTCTGAATGTTAGAAATGGTCTGATTGTTAGAGATGGTCTGATTGTTAGAGATGGTCCAATTGTTAGAGATGGTCTGATTGTTAGAGATGGTCTGAATGTTAGAGATGTCTAATTGTTAGAGATGGTCTAATTGTTAGAGATGGTATGATTGTTAGAGATGGTCTGATTGTTAGAGATGGCCCGATTGTAAGAGATGGTCTGAATGTTAGAAATGGTCTGATTGTTAGAGATGGTCTGAATGTTAGAGATGGTCTTATTTTTAGAGATGGTCTGAATGTTAGAGATGGCCCGATTGTTAGAGATGGTCTGAATGTTAGAGATGGTCTGATTGTTAGAGATGGTCTGAATGTTAGAGATGGTCTAATTGTTAGAGATGGTCTAATTGTTAGAGATGGTCTGATTGTTAGACATGGTCTAATTATTTTAGATGATCTGATTGTTAGAGATGGTCTGATTGTTAGAGATGGTCTGAATGTTAGACATGGTCTAATTATTAGAGATGGTCTGATTGTTAGAGATGGTCTGAATGTTAGAGATGGTTTGAATGTTAGAGTATGGTCTAAATGTTAGAGATGGTCTGATTGTTAGAGATGGTCTGAATGTTTGAGATGGTCTGAATGTTACCAGACCTAATGATATCTGATATATCAATGTAACACTCTAAATGCCTAAGCCAGAGTAACACTCTAAATGCCTAAGCCAGAGTTGACACCCTTAATGCATGTTGTTGTTGTTCGTCCGTCGAGGATCGACGATGACCATCGAGTCGTCTGGTGACTGATGACTTGCGCGGGTGACTTTCGTTTAAAGTGAGGAAGAGTTGCGCAGCGTCAACCTCACTCTCTCGTGTGAGCCCACCATATCCAGTGGCAAGACTCTACGTCAAGACGACCAGGGATGGGTACGGTTGCAGGAATGAACATTGTATGCGCCTTACGGGACTCCAACTCCGGGTTTGAATTCAGAGTTTCCTTCTCTTAGATGAGTTGCCGACCAAGGTTAACGAGTCTCATCCACCCGGGGTGATGTTTTTGCTTGACCGGCCTTTGGCTGAAATTGAGGTTTGCTCAGTTTAGACCATTCGGCCACCCAGTCACCCATGCAGTGAATGACCATGGCGTTCTACGTGTCTGGTCATGCTCTCAGCGATTCACACCACTGTGCTGTCTCCGCCTTTTGTCCGTTGACCAAGTAGTGGTTCTTCCGCACAATTTGCCGGATTCAGTCTTTACATGCTATGGGGGACAACCCCTTTTTTTCCGAAAGTTCTATGCCCTTCGGCTACCCTCAACCTGGAATTCTCTTAGATGAGTTGCCGACCAAGGTTAACGAGTCTCATCCACCCGGGGTGATGTTTTTGCTTGACCGGCCTTTGGCTGAAATTGAGGTTTGCTCAGTTTAGACCATTCGGCCACCCAGTCACCCATGCAGTGAATGACCATGGCGTTCTACGTGTCTGGTCATGCTCTCAGCGATTCACACCACTGTGCTGTCTCCGCCTTTTGTCCGTTGACCAAGTAGTGGTTCTTCCGCACAATTTGCCGGATTCAGTCTTTACATGCTATGGGGGACAACCCCTTTTTTTCCGAAAGTTCTATGCCCTTCGGCTACCCTCAACCTGGAATCGTTGTCTGGGTTGTAGTCGCTGTGCATGTTACAGCTACTTGGAACCACAGGTGAGAGCTGAGTACAGAGACTTCCGGCATAAGCCAGAGTTGACACTCTAAATGCCTTAGCCATAGTTGACACTCTAAATGCCTAAGCCAGAGTTGACACTCTAAATGCCTAAGCCAGAGTTGACAGGTGATGTGTGACAGAAGAAGTACTATGGCTTAGGACAGGTGATGTGTGATAGAAGAAGTACTATGGCTTAGAACAGGTTATGTGTGACAGAAGAAGTACTATGGGTTAGAACAGGTGATGTGTGACAGAAGAAGTACTATGGCTTAGGACAGGTGATGTGTGGCAGAAGAAGTACTATGGCTTAGGACAGGTGATGTTTGACAGAAGTACTATGGCTTAGGACAGGTGATGTGTGACAGAAGAAGTACTATGGCTTAGAACAGGTGATATGTTACAGAAGAAGTACTATGCCTTAGAACAGGTGATGTGTGACAGAAGAAATACTATAGCTTAGAACAGGTGATGTGTGACAGAAGAAGTACTATGGCTTAGAATAGGTGATGTGTGACAGAAGAAGTACTATGGGTTAGAACAGGTGATGTTTGACAGAAGAAGTACTATGGGTTAGAACAGGTGATGTGTGCCAGAAGAAGTACTATGGCTTAGAACAGGTGATGTGTGCCAGAAGAAGTACTATGGGTTAGAACAGGTGATGTGTGACAGAAGAAGTACTATGGCTTAGGACAGGTGATGTGTGACAGAAGAAGTACTATGGCTTAGGTCAGGTGATGTGTGACAGAAGAAGTACTACAGACCTGTTAGCCCTCAAATTCCTAAAATCGTACAATATCATCTCAAAATCGTACAGTACAGTATCTTAATAGCAAATTTAATGACATATATTATTTATAATGTATACAATAACTACTCGCATTGTGTGTCAAGTAGAATTAAGTGAAGTTGGAGTTAAAAAGGTAACTGAAGATGAAAACAGAAGATGACTGATATTTATTTTGCAGACTGTGATCACTTTGTTTCGCAGACGTGTATCTGCTATAGATCTCAATTAAGATTTAGGTGAATGTGCAGATCACATTATCACAGTCTGTCACTGTTACAAATAAAGTTACTGGTGAAATTTAACGGGGTTCAAACTGAAAGTCAGATAAGCATAAAATAAAATAGATGAAAAAAGAATGAATGACCCAGCATCAAATAAGGCGTCATTTAAAACAAAGAACAGCCTAACAAGTAACTTGACATTTATTTTTTTAGAAAAAATTAGAATCAATATCCATTTCCCATTAACATATTACTGTCTAATTACTACCACAACCTGTAGAAGGGGTATTAATAATTGTACATCTGTTTTGTACGTTTCTTAAAATCTACATTTGCAGAGCTAAACAGCTGTGAATGCATTCTGTAGTTTACTCCGTTTCTTTACTCTCCGCAGTCAGCCGTAAGATATAATTATGTCACAAAATTACGTCATACAGACAAAAGCAAACAGGCGTGAGGAAAGGCCTTTGTCCACCCCTGTTGCACGCATACCTTTTTTAAATGATCAATAATCTTGATATATTTTTGATGCTACAGTAAATGAAATGTGACACAGGTTTTCCAGACTGATGATTTGGTGAGACCACTGGTCCCCAGAATATACGCTGCATCGCCCTGGGTGCTCGTTGTCCTCGGGAAGTGCCATGAGAATGGGGCGCTGCATCGCCCTGGGTGCTCGTTGTCCTCGGGAAGTGCCATGAGAATGGGGCGCTGCATCGCCCTGGGTGCTCGTTGTCCTCGGGAAGTGCCATGAGAATGGGGCAAATAGCAACAGGAGCCTAAATAGTCTTTAGAAAGGACCTTCATAGTGAATTTAACTATAAAATCCTATTTACTCTCAAAGACAAAGATCAATATTTTTATTTTTTTAATGGTCTGCCCAAATGGGGGGTGAACATTTTGCTGTATGGATATCTACAGATACTACCTCTCCGCTAAGTGCTATTTTAAAAAATTTATTCTGTTTTTTCTGTTGTTTGTTCACCGACAAAGGCTTACTATCGACACATTCGTTGTTTTGTTGCGTTCCTTTTTTCAGGTTTGACCTTATTTAGTTTGACCCATTTGCTATGAATCTAAGAGACCATCTCAGAGAAGCTTAATCTCTAATCCCTGTGTCAGAAAGGCAACAGAAGCTACTGACCTTGACATCCATGTCCTTGAGATGGCCGATACCTCCCAACTTCTGTACAGTGGTGGTCTCCCCTTCAGCAAGTTTCCTTTGCAGACTTTCCACTTGACTTCTGGTAGATGGTGGCAAACTAGGCAACACCTGGAAAAGAAGACAAGTATCTTCATTGCTAATGCCAGAAATACCAGTAGTGTTTGTTCCAGAGATATTTTGTTCCATATGGTGATGGTCTTCTCAAATAGATTAACTACTTGGCTCCATCTCTCTAACATTTGACCCCTAAACTTTTAGTTGATCTCTTAATATGATTGTGCAATGTAAAGGACTATGTGACATTTGACCCCTGACCTCTGATATTAGACAATCCATGTGAAACTTGTGACTACAAGGGAACAGGTAGAAGGCCCTGGTCATGAGTGGGTATGCACAGGATGAGCATTTGTCCTCTGCCTTGACATACGCATATCTAAAACCAAGCATACATATGTACATAAAGTCATATCTGAAAAAATGGCACACATCACAAATAATAATTCTCTAGGCATGTATGTATGGCAGTAACACCCAACCCTCCATCTCCTGATGTAACATTCCCTCCACCGGCCTAACACCCCATCCTCCTGATGTAACACTCCCTCCACCAGCCTAACACCCCATCCTCCTGATGTAACACTCCCTCCACCAGCCTAACACCCCATCCTCCTGATGTAACACTCCCTCCACCAGCCTAACACCCCATCCTCCTGATGTAACACTCCCTCCACCGGCCTTACACCCCATCCTCCTGATGTAACACACCCTCCACGAGCCTAACATTCCCTCCACCAGCCTAACACTCCCTCCACCAGCCTAACACTCCTTCCACAAGCCTAACACTCCCTCCACAAGGATAACACTCACTCCACAAGCCTAACACTACCTCCACCAGCCTAACACTCCCTTCACCAGCCTAACACTCCCTCTACAAGCCTAACACTCCCTCCACAAGCCTAACACTCACTCCACAAGCCTAACACTACCTCCACCAGCCTTACACTCCCTCCACCAGCCTAAAACTCCCTCCACCAGCCTAACACTCCCTCCACAAGCCTAACACTCCCTCCACAAGCCTAACACTACCTCCACCAGCCTCTCCCTCCACCAGCCTAAAACTCCCTCCACAAGTGTAATACTCCCCATCCTCCTGATGTAACATTCCCTCCACCGGCCTAACACCCCAATCCTCCTGATGTAACACTCCCTCCACCGGCCTAACACCCCTTCCTCCTGATGTAACATTCCCTCCACCGGCCTAACACCCCATCATCCTGATGTAACACTCCCTCCACCAGCCTGACACCCCATCCTCCTGATGTAACATTCCCTCAACCAGCCTAACACACCATCTCCTGATTTAACACACCCTCCACCAGCCTAACACCCCATCCTCCTGATGTAACACTCCCTCCACCAGCCTAACACTCCCTCCACCAGACTAACACCCCATCCTCCTGATGTAACATTCCCTCCACCAGCCTTACACTCCCTCCACCAGCCTAACACTCCCTCCACCAGCCTAACACTCCTTCTCTTGATCTAACACTTCCTCCACCAGCCTAACCCTCCTTCTCTTGATGTTACACTCCCTCCATCCTCCTAACACTCTCTCCACCAGCCCAACACACCCTCAACCAGCTTAAAATTCCCTCCACCAGCCTAACACTCCCTCCACCAGCCTAACACTTCTTC
>CAXITT010000180.1:1028964-1043301 GCA_964033795.1 Lymnaea stagnalis | reverse complement strand
ACCAGCCTATCACTCCCTCCTCCAGCCTCACACTCCCTCCACAGGCCTAAACTATCTCCACCAGCTTAAGACTCCCTCCACCAGCCTAACACTCCCTCCACCAGCCTAACACTCCCTCCACCAGCCTAACACTCCCTCCACCAGCCTAACACTCCCTCCACCAGTCTAACACTCCCTCCACAAGTGTAACACTCCCTCCACAGCCTAAGATTCCTTCCACCAGCCTATCACTCCCTCAACAAGCCTAACACTCTCTCAACAAGCCGAACACTCTCTCCACCAGCCTAACACACCCTCAACAAGCCTAACACTCTCTCCACAAGCCTAACACTACCTCCTCAAGCCTAACATTCCTTCCACAAGCCTAACACTCCCTCCACCAGACTAACACTCCCTCCAACCGCCTAACAGTCCCTCCACCAGCCTAACACACCCTCCACCAGCATAACACCCCATCCTCCTGATGTAACACTCCCTCCACCAGCCTAACACTCCCTCCACCAGCCTAACACTCTCTCCACCAGCCTAACACCCCAATCCTGAAGCCCAACAATCACTCCACCAGCCTAACACCCCATCCTCCAGCCATACTTATTCCTAAAACTCTGTATCTCCTTCCTGATCTCTTCAGCACTTTGTGTTGCCTCCTCCATCTCCTTCTTGAGGCTGTCAATGTGATGGTTGTATTCTTGTAGTGAAGAGATGATGGCGTCCTATGGCAATAACATCACAAACAACAGTTGTAGGGGTAGCAACAGAGCAAACAACACCAGTTGTAGGGGTAGCAACCGAGCAAACAACAACAGTTGTAGGGGTAGCAACCGAGCAAACAACAACAGTTGTAGGGGTAGCAACAGAGCAAACAACAACAGTTGTAGGGGTGAATGACACAGTTAAGTATAGTATTAAACAAAAATACTTAACTTAAATAAAATAAACCATAACTAACTCACTAGGTAATAAAATAAACCATAACTAACTCACTAGGTAATAAAATAAACCATAACTAACTCACTAGGTAATAAAATAAACCATAACTAACTCACTAGGTAATAAAATAAACCATAACTAACTCACTAGGTAATAAAATAAACCATAACTAACTCACTAGGTAATAAAATAAACCATAACTAACTCACTAGGTAATTAAATAAACCATAACTAACTCACTAGGTAATAAAATAAGGCTGTTGATGGGTTGAGTGATATATGCAATAAGAAATAAGCATTATTTGCAATGAACTTGGATCAATATATAAGACCCAAATGAAAGCTAGGATCAATATATGAGAGACCCAAATGAAAGCTTGGATCAATATATGAGAGACCCAAATGAAAGCTTGGATCCATCTATGAGAGACCCAAATGAAAGCTTGGATCCATCTATGAGAGACCCAAATGAAAGCTTGGATCCAGATATGAGAGACCCAAATGAAAGCTTGGATCCATCTATGAGAGACCCAAATGAAAGCTTGGATCCAGATATGAGAGACCCAAATGAAAGTCTGGATCCAGATATGAGAGACCCAAATGAAAGCTTGGATCCATCTATGAGAGACCCAAATGAAAGCTTGGATCCAGATATGAGAGACCCAAATGAAAGCTTGGATCCAGATATGAGAGACCCAAATGAAAGCTTGGATCCATATATGAGAGACCCAAATGAAAGCTTGGATCAATATATGAGACCCAAATGAAAGCTTGGATCCAGATATGGGAGACCCAAATGAAAGCTTGGATCCAGATATGAGAGACTCAAATGAAAGCTTGGATCCAGATATGGGAGACCCAAATGAAAGCTTGGATCAATATATGAGACCCAAATGAAAGCTTGGATCAACATATGAGACCCAAATGAAAGCTTGGATCAATGTATGAGACCCAAATGAAAGCTTGGATCAATGTATGAGACCCAAATGAAAGCTTGGATCAATGTATGAGACCCAAATGAAAGCTTGGATCAACATATGAGACCCAAATGAAAGCTTGGATCAATGTATGAGACCCAAATGAAAGCTTGGATCAATGTATGAGACCCAAATGAAAGCTTGGATCCATATAAGAGACCTAATTAAAATGAAAAATGTAAGCATAATACATATTTTTCGGCTTTAGTTATCATTGTATGTTCACATGTGCATTGAAAATTGACCCATTCAAGATTGATTCATTGTGTTGTGCCTGCCATGTAACAGTTCTCTGGACATGTTTACCTTGAAATGGTCAATGGTGACAAAGTCTGGGAAGAAAGGCAGAATATCCTCAATCTTGAGGTGGTCACAGTCGTGAAGGAACTCCATGGCTCGTTTGATGTCCTTCTCCTCTTCCACAACGTGACGGGCTGTGACATTACAACACAAGTTGGATTATAGCACTGCTATTATTGTTATTGCTGATAGATGCTGAATGGCTCACTCAGTGGAAGACAAGGACACCACAATATAGATGCTTGTCCAACCAAATAAGGACAGCACAATATAGATGCTTGTCCAACCACATAAGGATAACACAATATAGATGCTTGTCCAACCACATAAGGACACCACAATATAGATTCTTGTCCAACCACATAAGGATAACACAATATAGATGCTTGTCCAACCACATAAGGACAACACAATATAGATGCTTGTCCAACCACATAAGGACAACACAATATAGATGCTTGTCCAACTACATTTAAATTTTTACTTTTCATGTGATCTGCTTAATCTCCAAACCATCTGCTTATCCTAGAATATTTAGTCTTACTTATGCTAGAAATTCTAGCCTTACGAATCCTTGAATATCTAGCCTTACCTATCCTAGAGTATCTAGCCTTACTTATCCTAGAACACGCTTACCTGTCATGGGATCTGATAAAATAATTATTCAGGTTTCTAATCCTGATATTAGATAAACTAAAAATCCATCTCACCTTTCCTAATATAACTATCATTCTAACCTATCCTAGTTATTTTACTATTTACTGTACTTCTCAACAGTTCTAGTATCTTATAAACCATTCTTCTCAACTATCCTAGTATCTTATTAACTATCCATCTCACCTATCCAAATATCTTATTAACTATCCATCTCACCTTACTAATCTCTTATTAAATATTCATTTCACCTATCCTAGCATCTTATTAACTATCCATTTCACTTATCCTAATATCTGATTGACTTTCCATCTCACCTTACTAATCTCTTATTAAATATTCATTTCACCTATCCTAGTATCTGATTGACTATCCATCTCACCTTACTAATCTCTTATTAAATATTCATTTCACCTATCCTAGCATCTGATTGACTTTCCATCTCACCTTACTAATCTCTTATTAAATATTCATTTCACCTATCCTAGTATCTGATTGACTATCCATCTCACCTTACTAATCTCTTATTAAATATTCATTTCACCTATTGTAGCATCTGATTGACTTTCCATCTCACCTTCCTAATCTCTTATTAAATATTCATTTCACCTATCCTAGCATCTGATTGAGTTTCCATCTCACCTTCCTAATCTCTTATTAAATATTCATTTCACATATCCTAGCATCTGATTGACTTTCCATCTCACCTTACTAATCTCTTATTAAATATTCATTTCACCTATCCCAGCATCTGATTGACTTTCCATCTCACCTTCCTAATCTCTTATTAAATATTCATTTCACCTATCCTAGTATCTGATTGACTATCCATCTCACCTTACTAATCTCTTATTAAATATTCATTTCACCTATCCTAGTATCTGATTGACTTTCCATCTCACCTTACTAATCTCTTATTAAATATTCATTTCACCTATCCTAGTATCTGATTGACTATCCATCTCACCTTACTAATCTCTTATTAAATATTCATTTCACCTATCCTAGCATCTGATTGACTTTCCATCTCACCTATCCTAGCATCTTATTAACTATCCATTTCACTTATCCTAATATCTGATTGACTATCAATCTCACCTATCCTAACATCTTAATAACTATCCATCAATATTCTTGAGAGAGTTGTGTCATAGCAGCTTGTGCAGCATCTAAACACTTATGACTTGCTTGATAAGTTTCAATCTGCATATCAACATGGACACAGCTGTGAGACAGCACTGCTCCATGTCATGAATGATGTTCTTTGTAGTGCTGACCGTAGTGATCTGACACTATTGGTCCTGTTGGATCTCAATACTTCTGAATGACGCAGGCATCTCTGGAACTGCACTTCGCTGGTTTTGTTCTTGTCTGACCGATAGGACTCAGTGTATTGTAGTGAAGCAAGCATCTTCCATGGCTACTTCCGTTACCTGTGGTGTGCCACAGGGCTCAGTTTTAGGACCTATTCTGTTCTCCATGTACACTTGCCAGCTCGGCAAAATTATTGAAAGTCATGGTATTTCCCACAAAATATTTGCGGATGACACAGAACTATACAAGTGTTTCCGCCCTGATCCCTTAGAGTGTGCTGCTGCTGGTCAGGCTGTCGAGGACTGCTGCCTTGCTGTGAAAGAATGGATGTCATCAAACAGACTAAAATTAAATGATGATAAGACTAAGGCAATTATTTGTGGTTCAGACGCCAATCTTCGGAAAGTTGCCATCGCATCAATAAATGTTGGTGAATCAGAGATCTTGTTGTACTCGACTGTCAGAGACCTTGGCTTTTATATTGACAGTAAACTTAGTATGATTCCCCATATCAGTTCTCTGATCGGGCATGCTGCTGTCATCTGCGTGCCCTGGGTCAGCTGCGTCCTCAACTCAATAAGAGAACAGCCAATTCTGTAGCGGTAACTCTAATCCAGTCAAGATTAGATTACTGTAATAGTTGTTTGTGGGGTTTACCTCAGAACCAAATTCAGAGACTCCAGAAGGTACAAAATCCTGCAGCACGTACTGTATCATGGATAAAGAAATCTGACCACATCACCCCAGTTCTACGCGATCTACATTGGGTTCCTGTGAGCGCATTAACTACAAAATTCTGTCCCTGGCGTACAGCTGCATAGATGGCTCAGCATCGGAATATCTTAAAGAACTGATTTATAAACATGTACCATTGAAGAGCCTGCGGTCTTCAACACAGTACTTAATGAGTGTTCCTAGTGTGGATAAACACAGAAAAAAGTCTTGCAGCGTGCGCTCTTTTGAAGCGGTAGCGCCAAAAATATGGAACAGTTTGCCTCAATCTTTGAGGGGAATTGAAAATGATAAAAAATCATTTAAGAAACATTTAAAAACTTTTTTGTTTAAAGAGATTTCGGAAAACCAGAGCGCAGTGAGCATACTAAAGTGGCAAGGATACCAGCGCGATATAAATATCATATCAATCACTTAATCTCTCTTATCCTAGTATCTGATTGACTTTCCATCTCACCTATCCTAATATATTATTAACTATCTCTCTCACCTATCCTAATATATTATTAACTATCCATCTCACCTATCCTAATATCTCATTAACTATCCATCACACCTATCCTAATATCTCATTAACTATCCATCTCACCTATCCTAATATCTCATTAACTATCCATCTCATCTATCCTAATATCTTATTAACTATCTATCTCACCTATCCTAATATCTCATTAACTATCCATCACACCTATCCTAATATCTCATTAACTACCCACCTCACCCATCCTAATATCCCATTAACTATCCATCTCACCTATCCTAATATCGCATTAACTATCCATCTCACATACCATAGTATCTGATCAACAATCGATCTCCCCTTTCCTAGTAACTGGTTGACTTTCCATCTCACCTATCTTAGTATCTGCTTAACTATCCATCTCACCTATCTTAGTATCTGCTTAACTATCCATCTCACCTATCCTAATATCTTATAAACTATCCATCTGACATATTCTAATATCTTATTAACTATCCATCTCACCTATCCTAATATCTTATAAACTATCCATCTCACCTATTCTAATATCTTATTAACTATCCAAAACACATATCCTTGTATCTGCTTAACTATCCATCTCACCTACCCTAATATCTTATTAACTATCTATCTCACCTACCCTAATATCTTATTAACTATCCATCTCATCTATTCTAATATCTTATTAACTATCTATCTCACCTACCCTAATATCTTATTAACTATCCATCTCACCTATTCTAATATATTATTAACTATCCATCTCACCTTTTCTAATATCTTATTAACTATCTATCTCACCTACCCTAATCTTATTAACTATCTATCTCACCTACCCTAATATCTTATTAACTATCCATCTCATCTATTCTAATATCTTATTAACTATCTATCTCACCTACCCTAATATCTTATTAACTATCCATCTCACCTCTTCTAATATCTTATTAACTATCTATCTCACCTATTCTAATATCTTATTAACTATCTATCTCACCTACCCTAATATCTTATTAACTATCCATCTCACCTATTCTAATATCTTATTAACTATCTATCTCACCTATTCTAATATCTTATTAACTATCTATCTCACCTACCCTAATATCTTATTAACTATCCATCTCACCTATTCTAATATCTTATTAACTATCCATCTCACCTATTCTAATATCTTATTAACTATCCATCTCACCTATTCTAATATCTTATTAACTATCTATCTTACATAACATAGTAACTTATTAAGTACCCATCTCACCTTTCCTAATATCTTATAAACTATCCATCTCACCTATCCTAATATCTTATTAACTATCCATCTAACCATCCTAATATGTTATACACTATCCATTTCACCTATCCTAATATCATATTAACTATCCACCTCACCTATCCTAATATCTTATTAACTATCCAACACACCTATCCTAGTATCTGATTGACTATCCATCTCACCTACCCTAGTATCTTATTAACTATCGAACTCCCCTTTCCTAGTAACTGGTTGACTTTCCATCTCACCTATCATAGTATCTTATTAAGTACCCATCTTACCTTTCCTAATATCTTATTAACTATCCATCTCACCTATCCAATATCTTATTAACTATCCATTTCACTTATCCTAGTATCTGATTAACTATCCATCTCACTAACTACCCATCTCACATATCATAATATCATGTTAACTATCCATCTCACCTATCCTAATATCTTATTGACTTTCCATCTCACCTATCCTAGTATCTGATTAACTATCCCTATCACCTATCCTAGTATCTGATTATGTATCCATGTCACCTATTCTAGTATCTTCTTAACTATTCATCTCACCATCCTAATATCTTATAAACTATCTATCTAACCTATCCTAATATCTTATTAACTATCCATCTCACCTATCCTAATATCTTATTAACTATCCTACACACCTATCCTAGTATATGATTTACTATCCATCTGCTCTATCCTAATATCTTATTTATTATCCATATCACCTATCCTAGTATGTGATTAACTACCCACCTCACCTATCCTAATATCTTATTAACTATCCAACACACCTATCCTAGTATCTGATTGGCTATCCATCTCTTCTATCCTAATATCTTATTCACTATCTATATCACCTATCCTGAGCCAGAGTTTCTTCCTCATGTCCCTGTCTTCCTCCTCTGGTTTGTTGGCCTGCTGTTTGGCCAGTTCCACATCCACCTGTCATCAACAAGTTTAGTCAGTGTTAATCTCAATTCAGATAAACTTACAAAGTGGGTGCCCTGTTATTACTATTATTATTTTAAAATAGGGTTCAACGGTGGTTTTAAAATAGGGTTGAATGGTTAGTTTAAAATAGGGTTCAATGGTGGGTTTAAATAGGGTTGAATGGTTAGTTTAAAATAATTTTGAATGGTGGGTTTAAAATAGGGTTGAATGGTTAGTTTAAAATAGGGTTCAATGGTGGGTTTAAAATAGGGTTGAATTATTGGTTTAAAATAGGGTTGAATGGTTAATTTAAAATATGATTGAATGATGGGTTAAAAAAGGGTTGACTGGTGGGTTTAAAATAGGATTGAATGGTGGGTTTAAAGCAGGGTTGACTGATGGCTTTAGAGTGGGGTTGAATGGTGGGTTTAAAGTAGGATTGAATGGTGGGTTTAGAGCGGGGTTGAGTGGTGGTTTTAAAGCAGGGTTGACTGGTGAGTTTAAAATAGGGTTGAAAGGTGGGTTTAAATAGGCTTGAATGGTGAGTTTAAATAGGGTTGAATGGTTAGTTTAAAGTAAGTTTGAATGGTGGGTTTAAAATAGGGTTGAATGGTTAGTTTAAAATAGGGTTGAATGGTGGGTTTAAAATAGGGTTGAATGGTTAGTTTAAAATAGGGTCGAATGGTGGGTTTAAAGTAGGGTTGAATGATTGGTTTAAAATAGGGTTGAATGGTGGTTTTAAAGCAGGGTTGACTGATGGGTTTAGAGTGGGGTTGAATGGTGGGTTTAAAATAGGGTTGAATGGTGGGTTTAAAGCAGGGTTGACTGGTGAGTTTAAAATAGGGTTGAATGGTTGGTTTAAAATAGGGTTGAATGGTGGGTTTAAAGCAGGGTTGACTGATGGGTTTAGAGTGGGGTTGAATGGTGGGTTTAAAGTAGGGTTGACTGATGGGTTTAGAGTGGGGTTGAATGGTGGGTTTAAAGCAAGGTTGAATGGTGAGTTTAAAGTGGGGTTGAATGGTGGGTTTAAAGCAGGGTTGACTAGTGAGTTTAAAGTGGGGTTGAATGGTGGGTTTAAAGTATTGTTAGATGGTGAGTTTAAAGTGGGGTTGAATGGAGGGTTTAAAGTAGGGTTAGATGGTGAGTTTAAAGTGGGGTTGAATGGAGGGTTTAAAGTAGGGTTAGATGGTGAGTTTAAAGTAGGGTTGAATGAAAAGTTTCATATTTATAAATGGTCAACAATAACAACTTTTATTATTTACTAGCGAGTACCCGGCATGCGTTGCAATACCACTCAAGGAAAGAAAGTGTTTGCATGTTATGTTTCTTCAAGAGCTTTTAAATACTCAAAGTTTTTCTTATTTTTCCATCTGGTATATACACGAATAAATCAGAAGATTTTCCGACGCGAGAGCAGGCCACATACATCTGTCCATGGGCGAAGCATGGGTTTTCCAAATTTAGTCCGCAAACTTGTAGCGATTGTCCCTGTGCTTTGTAGATAGTCATTGTAGACGCGTGTCGCATCGGAAACTGTAGGCGTTTGAATTCAAATGGCATATCTGTTGGAATAATTGGGGTGAATGGCAAAAGTACATCAGCTAGTTTAAATTTTCCATTTAAAATAGTAACTTCACTGGAACCAATTTCGGAAGATTCATTTGAACAAATGTACCGTACCTAATGCTTCGATATCAAAGTGCGTTTCTAGTTGCAAATCAAGAGCGAAAAGTTTGTTTGCAGATCGATTTCGAGAGGTCATTCCCAACTCATGAATCATCAATCGATATGAATAGTATTTCATGGCACTGTCTTTCTTATTCGAATTTCTCAATTTCATGTCAAAGTGATATCCATCTTCTCGTTGCCAAAATAAAATAGCATATTGCAATCAAACGTATGAGCGATGAGTTTCTGAGACTCGCTGAACATCAACACTTCTGTGATGAAGAATTATATCACTTGAGTTTAATTGTTTGCCAACTATAATGATCGCCACTTCATCAATTGTTGGTGCATTGTATTGTCTTTCATGTTGGCCGACAGGTGTTTAGTCTGCTCTAACTATGACTTTGTATTCATCAGTCGGCATCTTTTCAAGTGCAACTCTATACATTTGAATTAATTCGTTGTGTTGCAAAAATAACGTTTGCATTGCAGCGACGATTTCTCGTTTAGTGCCCGTATTGATATGACAACGTTGATCGATTTGCTCATCAGTATTCCCCATGAAATCATTTGAAGACATTTGTGATCTGTGTTTGGCATTGGCATCAGAGATCCTACACGATGGTAAATTTGGCCTTTCACTTTACTTTAAATGTTGGCATGTAATTCTCGCGCACGATATTTGTTGCACCGAACGATGTCATTTGGAAACATGAATTGCATTTGCGTATGTTTGCCAAGAAATGTTTCGATTGGCTATTGTCACCTGATACCAACAATGATAATGGTTTTGATGGTGAATGTAATTCTCACACGTTAGGATCTCCCATCTTTTTACATGAAAACCTCGCACAATAGGTACGTTCATTGTTGGCAGGAGATTTCCAGTTGTATAGTTTCTCATTAATTTATAAATCGTAAATTCCAGCGGTAAAAAATGACCATAGTTCAATATCTACGCTGTCAAGTGTGTTATTTAATTACTTGAGAAACCATCGATTGGTGTAAAATGTATTTACATAACACAAAACAACTCCGAAATTATAAGACTCTATTCAAGAAATACTCTTAGTTAAAAAAAAAACGCGATTTCGATGTCATTTCCGATTCTAAAATGCGTCACAAAATTCAAGCTTATTTATACACATAACAAAAATACTCTCTACACTAAAAATGTAAAAACGTGTTTTCTCTGCTTTACTACAAATGTGTCATTTGTTCAAGGGCGGTAGTGTTGATATCTCCGTTATAAATTAAATTGATGAAGCTCATTTAAGAAAATAAATTGAATTTAGGGTCCCCAGCCCTAATTGGAATATTGTACAATGGATGTACTAAATTTGAAAAATTTGCCGGCGGATTCAGCTACTTCCACACATGCAATAGCTCTGTTTGAAATTATAGTTACAAAGCTCTTAGAAGAAAATATGAAATTAGGGTCACTGGCCCAAACGGAATATTGTAAAATGTTTTTTTCTAATTTAGAAACATTTTCGGTAGTGCGCATTTCACTTGACCCAGTTTGATCACAATCGAATGAATGGTATAGAAATGCATACTATAATTATATAGATAATAGAAGTGTGGAAAACGAATTTAGGACCCCCCTCCACAAATGGAATATTGTAGAATTGTTGTATTACTTCAGAAACCTACTTAATATGTCACACACTCAATTTAATATCACTATTTGTATTTGATTAAAAAGCTATCCATTCATGCTTTAGCTCTGTTTGAAATTATAGTTGTATAGCTTAAAATTATAGTTGTATAGCTAATATAGAAAAAACGAACATAGGACCCCTGGCTAAAAACGGAGTATTTTAAAATGGTTGTAATCATTTAAGAAACCTTTGCGGGCGGGCGCGCGCACAACATCTCTCTAAAATTTTATCGCATTGTAATAATGTAGAGGAGCGCATACGGATATTATTTTTTATAAATGTACGGAAAAAAACACGAATTTGGGGGATTTGCAAAAAAAAAAACGGAATATTTTAGTAGAGTTATAATGGCTTAGAAAAATGCTCTGGCTTATGGACAACAACTCACCTCAGTTTTATCGCAAGCGCTTGAATGATGTAGGAGCGCATGCGGTTTGAAATTATATTTATATAGCTCATTTTGTAAGAAACAAACATAGGGCCCCTGGCTCAACACTGAATATTTTAAAACGGTTATAGTAATTTAAGAACCTTTGTGGGCGATAGAACAACATCTCACTAAATTTTTATCGCATTCTGAAAAATGGTATAGGAGCGCATGGAAAATTATTTTTTACAAAGCGCATATAAGAAAAAATAAGAATTTGGGTCAACGGCCCAAAACGGAATATTTTAAAAGTGTTGTAATGAATGGTTATGTTTATAGATAACAACTCGTCAAAGTTTTGTCGCAATCGCGTGAATGGTGCAGGAGCGCATACGGTTTGAAATTATATTTATATAGCTCGTATAAGAAAAAAACGTAAATAAGGCCGCTGGCTAAAATTGGAATATTTTGAAAAGTTTATAATAATTTAAAAACCTTTGCGGCCGTGCTTCCAACATCTCACCAAAGTTTTAAGTTTTATTGCAATCGAATAAATGGCGTAGGAGCGCATATGAAAATTATTTTTATGACGAATATGAGGCCCCTGACTCAAAAATGAATACTTTAAAACGGTTGTAATAATTTAGAAACCTTTATGGACATACTTGCAACATCTCACCAAAGTTTTATCGGAATCGAAAAAATGGTGTAGGAGCGCATATGAAAATTATTTTTTACAAAGCTCATATAAGGAAAAATACGAATTAAGGGCCAACGGCCGAAAACGGAATATTTTTAAAAGTGTTTAAATAATACAGTAAAATGCATTTGCGCATGGACAACAACTCACCAAGTTGTGTAGCAATCGCATGATTGGTGTAGGAGCGCATACGGTTTGAAAATATATTTATATAGCTCATATAAGGAAAAACGAATATGAAGCCCCTGGCTCAAAACTGAATATTTTAAAACAATTGTAATATTTTAGAAATGTTTATGAACATGCTTGCAACATTTTACCAAAGTTTTATATGCATCGGATAAATGGCGTAGGAGCGCATGTGGAAAATATTTTTACAAAACTCATATAAGAAAAAAAAAGAATTAAGGGCTAACGGCTAGGAACGGAACACTTGATAAGATTTTTAATGTCTTAGTTAAATGGCCGGTTATGTGGAAAACAACTGTTTAAAGTTTTGTTGCAATCGCATGAATGGTGTAGGAGCACATACAGACAGACATACAAACATTCATTTTTATATATATAGATAAGAAAATCAAGGAAGGTGACCATATTTGTTTATATTTAGGCTGTGACTATTCGTACCCGGGTACCAGAAGTGTGAGGTTGGAATTAAAAAACTATTTAAAATTTTATTGTTTGGTTTGTAAGACAATGAGGTATGAAATGAAAGATAATTGAATGGACTAGATGTTTTTGTACACTTACTTCTTCAGTTTAAACTACCACAAATGACATCCGAATAGCTTGAGTCTAATGGTAACCTGGGGCTAATGGCGGCGCTGCTAGTCTGGGTCCATTTGACTCAGTGCTATTTTGTCTTACAAACCAAAAAATAAAATTTTAAATATTTTTTAATCCCAACCTCTCACTTCTGGTACCCGGGTACGAATAGCCACTTCGTTACATTTATTAAGTTTGGGTGGTTTGATGAGGTGACTTGATCGGGTGTCTTGATTGATTTGGATGGCTTGATGAGGTAACTTGATCGGGTGTCTTGATTGATTTGGGTGGTTTGATGAGGTGACTTGATCAGGTGTCTTGATTGATTTGGGTGGTTTGATGAGTTGACTTGATCGGGTGTCTTGATTGATTTGGGTGGTTTGATGAGGTGACTTGATCGGGTGTCTTGATTAATTTGGATGGCTTGATTGAATGGCTTGAGACCCTTTTTTCAAACAATTTTTAGAGCTCACAACATCCGTTTTAATACAATTATTCGGGTTATAGAAAAGTTTCCAATGTTAACAAATTCTCTTGGATTGCCCCGTTTCAATAGGATGAGCCATTTTTTAAAAATAATATAAAGAACACAGTACGTACAGCCAGAGCTGTGTCAACAGCCTCCTCATACAGTCCCATCAGGGAGAAGATGTGGACGCAGGCTTTCTTGTGGTCAAACTCGGCACACAGCCTGAGGGCATACTTGACGTCATAGCAGATAGACAAGGGGTCCTGTGTCAAGAGTGAACAAAAGTTTTTTTTTGGAGGATAGAAATTTATATAGGATTGTTCTCTGACTTTAATTTTATTAGGTACAAACGTCCTGGGGGGTTGTTATAATTTTTGGATTACATCCGTCTAGGGTTTATCCCTAGTTTTACCATCATGGTGGCATGGGGGAGGGTCTTCATATTGAAATGAATGCTTCATAAAAAGGTTGCTCTCCACTACTGCTAAGGGTGGGCATCAAAACTTTATTTTAATACTAGCCGATATACCTGGCCTGACCCGGGATTGCATTAGGACCCTATCCTGGTGGGACCCCAATCCCCATGGGACCTTATCCCATAGCAGTCCCGTTTCCTGGTGTGATCCCGATGGGATCGCGTAACCGATGGGCTCCAGTTTACTGTTGGATCTCCTTCCCATAATGATCCTGTCCCTCTATGGATCATGCTCAGTGCGATTTTGTTCGAATAAGCTTTTAGATCTAATTGTATATTCTCGTAGAACAGTATAGAACCTTCTGGAACATTCTTGATTAAATGTAATATTCTCCATGAAACGTGCACAAAATTACTTTTCTACGTAATTATTTCCCGAATGCAAAATATTATACAACTAATTTGTACTACTATAACTATAGTACATTTAAATTTAAATAGGGGCCCCTGTGGGGGCCCATTTATATAGTACTGTTTTAGCTATGTCTGAGATAGGGGACCCTAAAAACAGGCGCCCGCAGGTAGGGGCAAGGGGGAGCACTTTCCCCCCCCCCCCCCCCCCCCCCGTTTGGGTAAAAAATTTTTTTACAAAAAAAAAAAAAAAAATTATTAAAAAAAAAAAAAAAAAAAAAAAAA
>CAXITT010000180.1:948074-1028853 GCA_964033795.1 Lymnaea stagnalis | reverse complement strand
CCCCCCCCCAGAAAGTTTTCTGCGGGCGCCCATGCCTAAAAATCACTCAGATAAATTATGGAGTTAAAATTTTAAAATTTGTCCCACTAAAATCGATTTAAAAATGCCGTAGTTATAGCTTTTTTTAAATTTTTAGAACTTTCTAGAAAATTCTAGATCTGCCCTGAATGCATTGAAAATTATTAGTTTTAATTCCACCGATACGGACAATGAAGTGTATTGCTACCACCCTAGGCCTATATCAATCAATTCACATAGAAACTAAAGCGTTGTCTATGCCTATTGATATTTATAAAGCTTATATAAGGAAAAATGAAATGGATGTTATGAGTTCAATACCCTTCGATATTTTAATATGGATAATAAAGTATATGTGTACTAAGTTTGGTCAAGATCCATCTACTCATGTAGGAGTATTTGTTGTTAATTTTATTTATATAGCTCATATAAGGAAAAAAACGAATTCGGTGCCCCAAACCCGAAACAGAATGTAATAAAAAGTTCACAACCCCTTAAGAGTTCCTTCCGGATAATGATGGATATATGTGCCAAGTTTTGTCAAGATCCATCAATTCATGTAAAAGCCTTTGTGGAACAAACAGACACTGCCACAAACAAACTTTCACTTTTATATATATATATATATATATATGATTGTGAATTTCCATTACACTGCTACCCCTATGTATGTCCCAAATCTTACTTCCACTTTTGTATCTATAGGTGTTTCCAAATCAATCTTTTCATACCCTGGCAGATCCATGCATTATCACCAATTACTTACCTCCCTTTTTCTGTAGAAATGTCATCAAGTAATCTCTTACTTCCAATTAAATCATCAAGTCTGTCATAAAGTAATCTCTTACCTCCAATTAAATCATCAAGTCTGTCATAAAGTAATCTCTTACTTCCAATTAAATCATCAAGTCTGTCATAAAGTAATCTCTTACTTCCAATTAAATCATCAAGTAATCTCTTACTTCCAATTAAATCAAGTTTGTCATAAAGTAATCTCTTACCTCCAATTAAATCATCAAGTCTGTCATAAAGTAATCTCTTACTTCCAATTAAATCATCAAGTTTGTCATAAAGTAATCTCTTACTTCCAATTAAATCATCAAGTTTGTCATAAAGTAATCTCTTACTTCCAATTAAATCATCAAGTTTGTCATAAAGTAATCTCTTACTTCCAATTAAATCATCAAGTTTGTCATAAAGTAATCTCTTACTTCCAATTAAATCATCAAGTTTGTCATAAAGTAATCTCTTACTTCCAATTAAATCATCAAGTTTGTCATAAAGTAATCTCTTACTTCCAATTAAATCATCAAGTTTGTCATAAAGTAATCTCTTACTTCCAATTAAATCATCAAGTCTGTCATAAAGTAATCTCTTACTTCCAATTAAATCAAGTTTGTCATAAAGTAATCTCTTACTTCCAATTAAATCATCAAGTTTGTCATAAAGTAATCTCTTACTTCCAATTAAATCATTAAGTTTGTCATAAAGTAATCTCTTACCTCCAATTAAATCTTCAAGAATGTAACTATTTCCCTTATAGCTTCAGGGATGTCAAAAACTTCACCTCATCTATTATTATCATCTATATTAGTGTCCCTCAAATAAATCTCTTACCTCCCTATATTGTTATTATTATTATTATGAATCGTTTTATATAGCTAGGTACCCCAGCCCCCCCAGCCTAGGGCTGGACTCAACACGCTGTACATACAATTTTACAAACATAATCAACTTAAAAATTTAATTAACATACGTTAATTAAATAAAACAAAACAAATATATATTCACTCCACTCATTCCAGAACTATTTACATGTCAAGCCATGGACGGCACCCAGCAGCATCATTTATCGGTCAGAGGAAGGAAATTAGTCAGGATATACCTCCGGCGGTGTCGACAAGTAACCTTTTTCTTGCCCTTACATTTCCAGCTGTGTCATTAGGTCAACTCTTACCTCCCCTTGCAACTCCAGGTAGGTCATTAAATTGTCCGGCTGCAGCTTGGCGTAGAGAGATAGCAAGTAGTTGTGGATGGCCAGGTCCTTGTTGTCTAGTTTCTGAACACAAAACTCCAGGTACCGGATGGCTTCGTTACCCTGGCGGTCCAATGCCAAAATGATCATATAAAACAGCTTCATTTGGAGTGGTCAAACAACGGCAAATGCCATAAACTCAAGCAAGATAAAGCAGGACAATGATGGAGTCGCTTTCTACATACAATTCAATCTTTATCCCAGCGGTAAGGTTATAAAATATTACTGCGTTTATTCCCCTTCTGTAATGTTATTTACAAGTTTCTGGGTGTATTCCCCAGCTGTAATGTTATTTACAAGTTTCTGGGTGTATTCCCCAGCTGTAATGTTATTTACAAGTTTCTGGGTGTATTCCCCAGCTGTAATGTTATTTACAAGTTTCTGGGTTTATTCCCCAGCTGTAATGTTATTTACAATTTCAAAGCATCTTACTCCTCAATTCCAAACTCCTGGCTTTAACACTTAAAATACCAGTACTCATTTCTATACTATGATCTGCAGCATAATAAATTCAACGTAGGACGGCAAGAAGCCTAAATCCTTTTGATCCATTCAAATTGACAATATTGAGGAATGGTAGGTCATCTAAATTTAGAAACCTCGAGGTTTCATCGATGTAAATCCTTAAAACTAATACAGCGTAGTAAGGTAGTAACTACTTTGAGTAGTAAACGATAAATTAACAATCTGTCTGTGTAAACGTTAACAAGAACTGCCAACCTCTTAGTAAGTTGGATTTTAATATCTATTAATAATTAAATAGATTTAACACTACGATCAATGATTAGCACTAGGCATAATCGTGTTAATAACTACGACATAGTTTAATTTAACACGTGAACACTAAAAGCGGCTGTTATGTCTTTCTTTGTATAAGTATATGTTATTGAGAGCTGAAATCAGAATTGTAGGCTATGTTATATTATTTTTGTATGGAAACTTCCAATCAACATTTTATATCCACAAAGCACATAGTTTTAAAAAAAACATTCTATCCTCATGACATTTCCCTCCAGCACGGTGAAAAATAAGGTTATAAATTGACTGTAAACTCAATAACTATGTCAAGACAGACAAAATGTTTACTTTGTTACTAAAGGAATCTGTCTTACTACAGCTAGCATAATTAATTTATGAATGATGGAAACATAATAAGGTAAGAGAATTCATTTTTTAAATCATGCACCCAAAACATTGATAAAAATGATGAAAAGGGTTATGTTCAAGACTAACTTGTTCTCGGAAACGCTGATGGTCATACTGCACAAGGGCAGGGATAAGTTTTTTAGGGTCCAATTGTTTCCCTTGTTTAATCCAAGCCTCAACGGTCTCTTTCGGAATGTACTGCATCAACAAGGGGCTGAACTTGTAGTAGAGTTCAAGGTCAGTCTGGAATGTTGATTAATAAATGCTCTAATAAAAAATGTGAAAAGATGACCCTCCTGCATGATCAATTAGCTTAATGAGATGAAAGGTCAGTCAGCTTAGTTCAATGCATGATCACTTAGGTTAGGTCATGTAAGGTCAGTCAGCTTAGTTCAATGCAATAGATGTTCTAGGGAAAGCCAGGGCGGTTGGAAAGCCCTACCTAAGGAAATGCTGTATGGCTAAGCTCAGCAGATGGGGTTGGTAGCCAATTTCATAAGAGTAATCTAAGACCCTCACCAGAATATTTGTGTTAGTTCAATGCATGACGCCTTAGGTTAGGTCATGTAAGGTCAGTTAGCTAAGTTCAATGCATTATCCCATAGGTTAGGTCATGTAAGGTCAGTCAGCTCAATTCAATGAATGATCCCATAGGTTAGATCATGAAAGATCAGTTCGCTTAGTTCAATGCATGATCCTTTAGGTTAGGTCATGAAAGGTCAGTCAGCTCAGTTCAATGCATGATCCCTTAGGTTAGGTCTTGTAAGGTGAGTCAGCTTAGTTCAGTGCATTTTCCCTTTGGTTTGGTCATGTAAGGTCAGTCAGCTTAGCTCGATGCATGATCCCTTAGCTTAGTTGATGTAAGGTCAGTTCAATTCACTGCACAAACCCTAAGCTTTAGACCTGTATGATCAATCAATGCATGATCCCTAGGGTTTGGTCTTGTATGGTCAGTTCAATTCATTGCACAATCTTTTAGGTTTGGTCTTGTATGGTCAGTTCAATGCATGATCCCTAAGGTTTGGTCTTGTATGGTCAATCAATGCATGATCCCTTAGGTTTGGTCATGTATGGTCAGTTCAATGCATGATCCCTTAGGTTTGGTCTTGTATGGTCAGTTCAATGCATGATCCCTTAGGTTTGGTCATGTATGGTCAGTTCAATGCATGATCCCTAAGGTTTGGTCTTGTATGGTCAGTTCAATGCATGATCCCTTAGGTTTGGTCTTGTATGGTCAGTTCAATGCATGATCCCTAAGGTTTGGTCTTGTATGGTCAGTTCAATGCATGATCCCTAAGGTTTGGTCTTTTATGGTCAGATCAATGCATGATCCCTAAGGTTTGGTCATGTATGGTCAGTTCAATGCATGATCCCTAAGGTTTGTTCTTGTATGGTCAGTTCAATGCATGATCCCTATGGTTTGGTCTTGGATGGTCAGTTCAATGCATGATCCCTAAAGTTTGGTCTTGTATGGTCAGTTCAATGCCCAATCACTTAGGTTTGGTCTTGTATGGTCAGTTCAATGCATGATCCCTTAGGTTTAGTCATGTATGGTCAGTTCAATGCATGATCCCTAAGGTTTGGTCTTGAATGGTCAATCAATGCATGATCCCTTAGGTTTGTCATGTATGGTCAGTTCAATGCATGATCCCTTAGGTTTGGTCATGTATGGTCAGTTCAATGCATGATCCCTTAGGTTTGGTCTTGTATGGTCAGTTCAATGCATGATCACTTAGGTTTGGTCTTGTATGGTCAGTTCAATGCATGATCCCTAAGGTTTGGTATTGTATGGTCAGTTCAATGCATGATCCCTAAGGTTTGGTCTTTTATGGTCAGTTCAATGCATGATCCCTAAGGTTTGGTCATGTATGGTCAGTTCAATGCATGATCCCTAAGGTTTGGTCTTGTATGGTCAGTTCAATGCATGATCCCTAAGGTTTGGTCATGTATGGTCAGTTCAATGCATGATCCCTAAGGTTTGGTCATGTATGGTCAGTTCAATGCATGATCCCTAAGGTTTGGTCTTGTATGGTCAGTTCAATGCATGATTCCTTAGGTTTGGTCTTGGATGGTCAGTTCAATGCATGATCCCTAAGGTTTGGTCTTGTATGGTCAGTTCAATGCATGATCCCTAAGGTTTGGTCTTGTATGGTCAATCAATGCATGATCCCTTAGGTTTGTCATGTAAGGTCAGTTCAATGCATGATCCCTAAGGTTTGGTCATGTATGGTCAGTTCAATGCATGATCCCTTAGGTTTGGTCATGTATGGTCAGTTCAATGCATGATCCCTAAGGTTTGGTCTTGTATGGTCAGTTCAATGCATGATCACTTAGGTTTGGTCTTGTATGGTCAGTTCAATGCATGATCCCTAAGGTTTGGTCATGTATGGTCAGTTCAATCACATTAATAATCCCTTAGGTTTGGTGTTGTATGGTCATTTCAATTGAATGCATGCGAGGTAACTTAGCTCATTTAAATTCATGGTCAGCTTAGTTCCATGTCAGTTAAGTTCAGTGCAATGACACAGTTACCTGTTTAGTCAATGTTTCTAGAGCTCCGATGTAATGCTCATGTTGGATGTGGTGACCAATGACACGTTCAAAATCTGTTCAAATAACAGAGCAAGAGTTTCTACATTGACTTTCTACTGGACATCTCCAGTAGGATTAACTTTAGAAATGTTACAAGAAAATAAAATAAAAGAAGTTTTTTAAGATACATATGTTTGGGATTAACTTTTATAAAAAGTGTGAAGCAGCACTGAGTAGCACTTAGCAGCAATGAGTTCTATTGTTAAATGGAATATGTTGAGGTTTTGCCTCAATCTTTTTTGTTCTCTTGGTAAGGGATATTATATTGTCAAGCTCACTTGGTAAAGGATATTACATTGCCTAGCTCACTTGGTGAGGGATATTACATTGTCTAGCTCACTTGGTAAGGGATATTACATTGTCTAGCTCACTTGGTAAGGGATATTACATTGTCTAGCTCACTTAATAGTTATGCATACCATATAGATGACATTTATTTGTTTACTCAACAGCCCTGTGTGTGACTAACACTGTAACATTGTGGGTTATCCATACATTCATCAGATACAGGCTCAGTGTCAACAAATCTATTGAATGGATGATATATGTTGGTTACCGGACACCCTTTACTGTGATTCTAAATGAGGTTTGAATCCTTACCTTTCATGAGTATAGCAAAAAAGACCAGATCCTCAACATCCCCATGGCTTGCAATGAGATCGTAGACAACACTTCGGTTATGACTGACGCACTCCTAGAAGAACAAATCAAAAGATGTGTCAGGTCTGCACGAAGTCAATATTTATGGTCATAAAAAAAAAAAGTAGAAATCTGGTTCAGTCCCTGAAACTTGTGCAATGGTTTGTCACACTGATTTGTGATTGATCTGTCCACAAGTAGGATTACAGCCATTCAAACAAGAGGTAGACTGTCATAGACTTCAAGATCTATAAGATCTAGATAAGCTAACCTTAATTTTGGCTTGATGCAGGAACTTGCGGAACTCTTCCTGTGTATTCTCATATTCCACTGTGCCGTCTTGAACTTGTTCTTTGAGTTCCCCAAGTTGGTTTAGGAACAACTCGATCATCCAGATGACCAACATTGTCAGCTGGGTCTTCTCCTATAGGAATTCATCACATCAACTTAATTCAACAAATAGGCATTTAAACTGGACACTTAGGGGGACCTGGAAACTCTGGACACTTAGGGGACCTGGAAACTCAGGACACTTAGGGGACCTGGAAACTCTGGACACTTAGGGGACCTGGAAACTCAGGACACTTAGGGGACCTGGAAACTCTCGACACTTAGGGGGACCTGGAAACTCTGGAAACTTAGGGGACCTGGAAACTCTCGACACTTAGGGGGACCTGGAAACTCTGGACACTAAAGGGCCATGGAAACTCTGGACACTAAAGGGACATGGAAACTCTGGACACTAAAGGGACATGGAAACTCTGGACACTAAAGGGGCATGGAAACTCTGGACACTAAAGGGACATGGAAACTCTGGACACTAAAGGGACATGGAAACTCTGGACACTAAAGGGACATGGAAACTCTGGACACTAAAGGGACATGGAAACTCTGGACACTAAAGGGACATGGAAACTCTGGACACTAAAGGGACATGGAAACTCTGGACACTAAAGGGACATGGAAACTCTGGACACTAAAGGGACATGGAAACTCTGGACACTAAAGGGCCTTGGAAACTCTGGACACTAAAGGGACATGGAAACTCTGGACACTAAAAGGGATTGACTTCATATAATAATTAAAATATAAGATCAATTTGATTGTCCACCTGGCATGTGATGTTATACCTTGACATGGAACTCTGTAAAGGGCAGAAAATAGAGAGCCTGACATTTGGATTATGCTTATGGCATATACCTTTTTCAGCCAGAGACTGGAAAGTAAAGAACAGGAGTTGGCAGGCAAAGATTTTGATAACACTGCGCCAAAGAAGCATTGTTAATTTAAACACCATGAAGATAATCAATAAGTCTAATTGATCAACCATATTTTTATTTAGCAGGCCCTACATATAAGTATAATTTTTTGTTTATCTTCTCCATGATAAAAATGTAAGTTGCTGACCATGTGGTCAAGAAACATTGACAAACGTTCTTAAGAGAGTTGGAAACAATGATTGTTAGGAGTATCAAGCTTAAACATTGCTGGCTAACAGTAGACATACAGGGCACAGGCTCACCTGTGGTTTGAGAGCTTCCAGTTTTTTCTGTACAAAAGTTTTCAAAGCCTCCTTCTGTGGCAGTTTCATCAGCTTCAGGGCAATCTCCTCAAAGGAATTCTGGGTCAGGGCAAACATGGCTGCACCTTCCTGATGTCTGAACAAGAGGATACACAAGAGATTTATTCCAGAGAAAGGGTTTCAGTTACACAAGAGACATGCACTGTGCCTTAAGTATTATGGGAAATCAGGAAAATAACATATACAGGTTGTAACTCCTGGTGACAAAGAACATAAGGGAATTACTAGTTAAGCCATGGAACTTACTAGGACAAGGAACATGGGGAATTAACAAATACTTGTTGAAAAATGAAACTTACAATGACAGGGAACATCAGGGAATTTACAAATACTAGTTGAACCATGACAGTGACAGGGAACATCAGGGACTTTACAACTACTAATTGAATCATTAAAGTGACAGGGAACATCAGGGAATTTATAAATACTAGTTGAACCATGACAGTGACAGGGAACATCAGGGAATTTATAAAATACTAGTTGAACCATGACAATGACAGGGAACATCAGGGATTTTACAAATACTAATTGAACCATGACAGTGACAGGGAACATCTGGGACATTACAAATACTAATTGAACCATGACAGTGAACATCAGGGAATTTACAAGTACTAGTTGAACCATGACAGTGACAGGGTCCAATGCATAATAATTTTTTATCTAGGTTTACATAAGTTAAATAAAGAAGAACTGATGACTTACTTTCCGGCAGCAAAGAGATAGTTGGCTTGCTTGGTCAGCACTTTGTCCATGTGCATAGGGTTGTTCTAGAAACACATCAAGAGTAAGTGCCACATTATGACATGTCAATTACACTGTCATTTCTTGTTTCAAATTGCTTACACACATAGAGTTAAAATGTTGTTTTTCATTTTAAATAGTGAATATTTGTGCTCACTCATAATTTTAAGTTAGGGCTATTAATATGCAAAGACTTATGACATCTCACCTTACAGTACTCTTTGGCCAGTTCATATTCATTTTGATCTAAGTACATCTGCCACACATCCCTGAGGAATCAATGCAACAATTAGGAGAATGAATGCTACATGAATATTTCCAACCTAATATGTAACACAGGTGTTAATCAAACATGTAACACAGGTGTTAATCAAACATGGAACACAGGTCTTAATCAAACATGGAACACAGGTCTTAATCAAACATGTAACACTGGTCTTAATCAAACATGGAACACAGGTCTTAATCAAACATGTAACACAGGTTTTAATCAAACATGGAACACAGGCCTTAATCAAACATGTAACACTGGTCTTAACCAAACATGGAACACAGGTGTTAATCAAACATGGAACTCTGGTCTTAAACAAACATGGAATACATGTCTTAATCAAACATGTAACACGGGTCTTAATCAAACATGGAACACAGGTGTTAATCAAACATGGAACACAGGTGTTAAAATTGTCTGAACATCACTGATCACTCATATGGATAAAATTTTCTCAAACTAACTTAAAGCTATCCTCAAGAAAATCATTTCAAAGTTATTATTTAGCCTGTTAGTATGTTCAGATATACACACAAATCTTCAAATAAACACACAAATCTTCAAATAAACACACAAAAATCCAAACACAAAAGAATTCCCAGTTTCCTATATTGTGTGACAAAATAGCATTGTCGGCCTAGCTAACAGCCAAATGGTAGCACCACCAAGTTTTTGTTGACATGGTCAATCCATGAGATCCAGCCTCACAGATGTGGTCCAACCATCATCATCAAATTTGGAGTACTCCAGGGCTCGGTCCTAGGCCCGGTGCTTTTCACTATATACGTTCAGCCCCTGGGCGCAGTGATTAAGCAGTTTGATATGCTATATCGCATGTTCGCGGATGATACCCAACTTCAGATATCTGTGCCCCCTCTCAGTTGCCTCGGCTTCTTTGTATGACATAGATGACAGTGGAGTCAGTTAAGCACTGGATGACTATAAACAAGCTTAAATTGAACGATGAAAACAACGAGCTAATCCCTATTGCTACCACTCAAAAGCTAAAATATATAACTAACACACGAACCCTTATTCTCTCAGGCATATAGATTGAGTTTGCTCAAACAGTGCGAAACCTGGGTGTCTACTTAGACAGATCACTAACTATGGAAAATCACATTAACATGCTTTGCAAGGCGATTTTTCTAGAGCTGCGCAGAATTAGTCGTATCAGACCTTTCTTAACATTAGACGCATCGAAGAGGCTTATGTCTGCATTCGTGCTATCACGCATGGACTACTGCAATGCTCTTATGGTGGGTCTTCCAGCTACGCTCCTTGATAAAATTCAAAAAGCACATAATAATGCGACTCGCAATGTTCTTCGAAAACCCAAATTCGACCATGCTAAAACACTTCTGAGAGAGTAGCATTGGCTGCCGGTCCACGATCGCATAGAGTACAAATTTGCAAATCTGTTCTACTGCTGCTTGCATGACCTGGCACCGTCCTATCTCAAAGCGCTACTTACACCTTATGTATCCACTAGACAACTCTGCTCATCTGACAGTGGCAAACTCTCGATACCACGTGTTCGCCTTGAGACTTACGAGGGGTGCACTTTCGCATTTGTTGGCCCAACAATTTGGAACACTCTTCCTATAGCTATCTTTAGCCACGAACTGAGTGACCGGACAGGCCACAGGACTTCACAGCTCACTGGACACGAAGTTGGTAGCTCACTACCGACAGGACGTAGATAACTCGATACAGGGAAATGCGTAGTTCATTCACTGGAACTCAACTGGACGTTGGCAACTTGATAACGGACAGGGCGTAGTTAATTTGTTGTAACTGGACACGACATTGTTAACTTCATACAGGGCAGGACGTAGTTTTTTCACTGGAACTGAACAGGACGTTGGCAACTTTATAACGGGCAGGGCGTAGTTAATTCGTGATAAAGAACGTATAAATAGACAGAGAGAGGAAGAACGTATAAATAGACAGAGAGAGGAAGAACGTATAGATAAACAGAGAGAGAAAGAACGTATAGATAAACAGAGAGAGAGACAATTTGAACTAGATAAACTAGATGAAAAAATATCAGAAACAGCCAGGCACTGGGGTCTTTCAAAACTGATTTGAAGACTTATCTTTTTTGCAAACACCTGCTGGGGTGATGTTCTCTATCTAGCTATTATCTTTTAGATGTGTATTGGCCTGTGTCCTTTATGGTTGCAAGGTATGAAAGACTTAGAATGGGTATTCTTGTATGTAGTTTTGTAATGTTGAATTTTGTACTTCAATCTGGTATGTACTGCGCTTCGAGCCTTTGGGGATGAAGCGTAATTTTTAAATAATCTTTATTATTATTATTATTATTATTCTGAACATTGACACTGCCACCACATGCTTGCATGGCACTCACCTGTCCTCTTTGGTGACTGTGTACTTGTATACAGTATCACATGTGTAGGTCCATATAGTTCCCTTGAGGGAATCCTTGCAGATTCCCAACAACTTTTCACTCCTCTGTTGTAAAGAACATTGACATAGCCACTACTATCTGATATATTAGCACACATTCAATCAGTTGTTTTGACAGCAGACTTACTTTGAAATTATATCAGATTATACAAAATATGAACATCAACTTTTATTCTGATGTCGGATTATCAATAAATTTATTTTTATTGTCCGCAGGGGAAGCAAGCCTCGTGATGCTGTCATGATGTTGTCATCATTGTGCCATCATGATGTTGTCAAAATGTTGTCATTATGATAACATTTTCAGCGAAGTACAAAAAAAAATGTTTTTAAAAACATGCCACCAAATGTTGATCGCTTTGATAGAATGATTATCTATTTGAAAACAACTGCTCGAATTTCATCTTTGATGCAATCAAAATTAGTCCAGATAATTGAGTTTGTAGAGTGTTGTCAGTTATCTATCATAAATGGTATATCAGGAGAATAGCTTAACCAAATCTTGAGGAAATATATAGCTTAGCACTGGGCCGTCTTTACAACATTGGAGGCCTTGGGCACAGCAATGCACCGAGGGCCCTGGGCACAGTAATGCACTGAGGCCACTAACCCTCTACATACACATCCCCGTGCGAAGGAGGGGGCCAATCACCATTGGCACCAATATCAGGGGCGGGAAAAATAATCTTAAGATGGACCCTTCATAGTAAATTAAACAATAAAATCCCGTGTACTTGATATAGACAGGGGCGGCAAAATCGTCATAAAAGTGCGACCTGGGCACCGCTTTTCCGGGGAATGGCTGTCTATAGCCTACTATTTTATGAAAAGCATTATGGCCTATGCGTTTTGACAAGTTTCTTTCAGCTAATTTTTCTGTGGGGGAGTGAGGGTAGTATTTCAGGCGTTCGGGGCAGGGAGGCAGGGCATTTATAGCACTGAAATTAGGAATTTGATGCCCAGGGTTAGCTCTGACTTCGTCGCCACTGCCATACATAACCATCAATTTATTCTGGTAGTGGAGCCCCATGAGAGGATGCTTTTAGCCCCAGCTTAGTTTTGTCCCTAGAATCTTAATAGTCCAACTACATCTACCAAACTAAAGGAAAATCATTTGTAATTACTTACATCCAGCGCATTTTTTGGATTAAAATGTGTCGATACTGTCATTTTAATTGGGGGAAGAGAAAAGAGATCGAGGTCGGAAAAGAGATATTGGGGTACGGTCTGGAAAAGGTCTCAGTAGGCCCCACCCTAGAAAATTTTTGATAAATTCAAAATGATGGGGAGCATTTTGGTGCATACATGAATTTAGTTTTGCACTATTCTACACTTAACCTGCTAGCAACATAACAACATTTTGGTGATTCATGAATTTAGTTTTGCACCATTCTACACTTAACCTGCTAGCAACATAACAACATTTTGGTGATTCATGAATTTAGTTTTGCACCATTCTACACTTAACCTGCTAGCAACATAACAACATTTTGGTGATTCATGAATTTAGTTTTGCACCATTCTACACTTAATCTGCTAGCAACATAACAACATTTTGGTGATTCATGAATTTAGTTTTGCACCATTCTACACTTAACCTGCTAGCAACATAACAACATTTTGGTGATTCATGAATTTAGTTTTGCACTATTCTACACTTAACCTGCTAGCAACATAACAACATTTTGGTGATTCATGAATTTAGTTTTGCACCATTCTACACTTAATCTGCTAGCAACATAACAACATTTTGGTGATTCATGAATTTAGTTTTGCACCATTCTACACTTAACCTGCTAGCAACATAACAACATTTTGGTGATTCATGAATTTAGTTTTGCACTATTCTACACTTAACCTGCTAGCAACATAACAACATTTTGGTGATTCATGAATTTAGTTTTGCACCATTCTACACTTAATCTGCTAGCAACATAACAACATTTTGGTGATTCATGAATTTAGTTTTGCACCATTCTACACTTAACCTGCTAGCAACATAACAACATTTTGGTGATTCATGAATTTAGTTTTGCACCATTCTACACTTAACCTGCTAGCAACATAACAACATTTTGGTGATTCATGAATTTAGTTTTGCACCATTCTACACTGAATCTGCTAGCAACATAACAACATTTTGGTGATTCATGAATTTAGTTTTGCAGCATTCTACACTTAACCTGCTAGCAACATAATAACATTTTGGTGATTCATGAATTTAGTTTTGCATCATTCTACACTTAATCTGCTAGCAACATAAAAGAAACTGGTTCAAACCTTGGTTATCTTAACCATGCATGAGTTAAACAAATTCTTTTATTTTTAGTTGCTTTTGATTAAGGCTTTACAACAGTGCGATGTCATCAGCATATGGTTACTTGGCAGCGACGAGGCCATGACAGGCAGTTCCAGCTCATAATAACAAGAACTCAGTACAGGAGCTCCTCGTTCCTGCCAAAGACAATCAGAGACTGGAACAAGATTCCAAAAGCAACAGTTGAGGTGGCTTTACTTGACACATTTTGACACATTTGTGTCTATTGCCTCCTGTCTTCCGACCCCCAGTCTATAACACCTATTCTGAGTGACCCTTGCAACCAGTGAAGTATACCCTTCAAAACATAGGTTCCAGAATGATCAATGCATTGATCGCAGGCCCTCAAAATATAGAAGAAGAAGATATGCAAGATACTAAAGGAGTTGATTGTAGAGAGTACCAATTATTGGTGGGTCTTCCTCAGAAAGTATCCTGTTATTGTTCCTCAGGTGTCAATGTGTATGCTTCTTATAACTCTCTCAAATGTAAGGTTAAATAGCATACAAGACAGTGAGTCTTCTTGTCTTAGACCTCGTCTAATCTTAAAATTCTCTAGAATATTCTCCCTGAACCTTGATTTTGCTTTTTGAGTTGTTTAATGTTTAATGGGGAGGAAATATTAGAGACAGTAGGCAGTGTCAAATACCTAGGAGCAATAGTCTCAGAAGAAGGCTCCAAGCCCGAATTGATGTCCAGGATTGCCCAGACCAAAACAGCCCTAAAGAGGCTTAAGAAAATATGGAACGACAAAAATATAGCCCCCAGCCCCAAATCAGGCTGATGCACTCATTAGTCCGCTCCATTTTCTTGTATGCCTGCTAGTCCGGGACATCAACAGCAGAACTTGAACGGATAATAAAGGCAATAGAGATAAGATGTTTCAGAAACATTCTTGGCATCTGCTATAGGGACCATATCCCTTAGGAACAAATGAAAGAAAGTATTCCACATGCAATTGGGCAGCAGTATGATAACCTCATGGTGACTGTACAAAAGCGCAAACTGGAATGGTATGGCCACTTGATAAGAAAAAAAAGGGCTTGCCAAAGAAATCATGCAGGGAGAAGAAGAGGAAGACAGAGAAAAAGATGGGAAGATAACATCAAAGAGTGGACGGGACTAAAACTAGGCGATGCTGTGCAAAGTGCAGAAAACAGAGAGGAATACAGTGGGATAGTTTTCATGTCATCTTGGCGCCCCAACGGTCCAAGGACTAAGGGACATGATGATGATGAATGTTTTTATGTATCAGTCTTGTCAGTTTGGTGGGTATGCCTAACTCCTGAGTCTCATATAGATATTTTTGTTTGATGCCGTCATAAACCATTATATAGTTGATGTACTGGGATATTATATTCCTAAAACTTCTACTCCAACACCCCACCAAGAAAGTGATTATTAGATTTAAAAAAAATGATAATTATCAAAAGAAACTTTTTCAAAAGCTAGTACCAAAAAATTGAATTGATGTGAGAATCGAAAAACTTTTTGACATGACATGGAGAAACGGTCTTGCCGCATTTATTTTGAAAGCAAAATGAATTGCCAAAAACATTTCAATATTCACTAATAATATGGACAGCATAATGTCCCTAGAAGCCTGAGGCACCCTAGAGGCATGAGGTTCCCTAGAGGCCTGATGCCCCTTAGAGGCATGAGGACTCTGGAGGTATGAGGCCCCCTAGAGGTATGAGGCCCCCTAGAGGTATGAGGCCCCCTAGAGGTATGAGGCCACCCAGACGTGTGAGACCCTGGGCAAGTAACCAGTGTGCCCCCACAATAAGATGGCACTGCTTTTTTCCACTAATTTCACTACTGAGAACAGAGCAGTGGCGTAGCTAGGTTATTACAGCGCATGGCTAACATCTCAGTCTTACATGATTGTAAATACAAATTCTTGCTTTATTTTTTTCGATTCATATCTGGGAGAAGTTAAACTTGTTGACAGAAGTTTTACCCTTTAAGAAGTTTCCAATTTGTTATTCGCATTTATAATATTAATTCTGGAATGTGATGATATTATCATGGGTTAAAATTGGGAAAAGTGCTGTCCACTGAATTTTACATCAAATTAAATTGCCAAAATCTTTCAATATTCTTTAACACTATGTAAAGCATGATGCCTCTAAAAGAATGAGTCTCCTAGAAGCATGAAGCCCCCTATATGCTTGAGGCCCTGGGCCAGTACCTTAAGACAGCACAGGCTAAGCAACGTTAATTATAAAGCACTGGTGAATGAGGAAATTTAAACATGTGGACCGACCTGATGTAATCCCTTCAGTTGCACCCTAAGTGTTGAACTGGCTTACCTCAGGGTAGATGTCATCATAGACCAAGTCTTCACTCAATACGCTGATGGCCTTTACGCTGGGAAACAAGAAATAAGCCAGATTGAGGGGTCCAAGCAGAGACATGTATTATAATATAAACACAAGAAATAATCAACAAAGCTGGGTCTTGTTATAGAGTAGGCTGGGTCTTGTTATAGAGTAGGCTGGGTCTTGTTATAGAGTAGGCTGGGTCTTGTTATAGAGTAGGCTGGGTCTTGTTATAGAGTAGGCTGGGTCTTGTTATAGAGTAGGCTGGGTCTTGTTATTTTTAACAAATTTGCCTTCCAATTGTTATTTATGTGTACGTCTTGAAACCTGGTGCACATTTTTGTATACTTGATACATTCAATTTAAAGCTGACTTTTTGGGGAAATAATTCAGGAGAATAAATGGGAGCATCAGCTTATTAGTGGGTTAAAGGATATTTTTATAATTTCCTCCAGGTCATGAAATAAATATAGCAGATCTGGCAGGTCCCAGTCTACCATACACTCCACAGATCTGGCACATCCTAGTCTACCATACACTCCACAGATCTGCCACATCCTAGTCTACCATACACTCCACAGATCTGCCACATCCTAGTCTACCATACATTCCACAGATCTGCCACATCCTAGTCTACCATACACTCCACAGATCTGCCACATCCTAGTCTACCATACACTCCACAGATCTGCCACATCCTAGTCTACCATACACTCCACAGATCTGCCACATCCTAGTCTACCACACACTCCACAGATCTGCCACATCCTAGTCTACCATACACTCCACAGATCTGCCACATCCTAGTCTACCATACACTCCACAGATCTGGCACATCCTAGTCTACCATACACTCAACAGATCTCCCACTTCCTAGTCTACCATACACTCCACAGATCTGCCACATCCTAGTCTACCATACACTCCACAGATCTGCCACATCCTAGTCTACCATACACTCCACATATCTGCCACATCCTAGTATACCACACACTCCACAGATCTGCAACATCCTAGTCTACCACACACTCCAAAGATCTGCCACATCCTAGTCTACCATACACTCCACAGATCTCCCACATCCTAGTCTATCATACACTCCACAGATCTGCCACATCCTAGTCTACCACACACTCCACAGATCTGCCACATCCTAGTCTACCATACACTCCACAGATCTGCCACATCCTAGTCTACCATACACTCCACAGATCTGCCACATCCTAGTCTACCATACACTCCACAGATCTGCCACATCCTAGTCTACCATACACTCCACAGATCTGCCACATCCTAGTCTACCATACACTCCACAGATCTGCCACATCCTAGTCTACCACACACTCCACAGATCTGCCACATCCTAGTCTACCATACACTCCACATATCTCCCACATCCTAGTCTACCATACACTCCACAGATCTGCCACATCCTAGTCTATCACACACTCCACAGATCTGCCACATCCTAGTCTACCATACACTCCACAGATCTGCCAGATCCTAGTCTACCATACACTCCACAGATCTGCCAGGTCCTAGTCTACCACACACTCCACAGATCTGCCACATCCTAGTCTACCATACACTCCACAGATCTGCCACATCCTAGTCTACCACACACTCCACAGATCGCCCACGTCCTAGTCTACCACACACTCGACAGATCTCCCACATCCTAGTCTACCACACACTCCACAGATCTGCCAGGTCCTAGTCTACCACACACTCCACAGATCTTCCACATCCTAGTCTACCACACACTCCACAGATCTGCCAGGTCCTAGTCTAACACACTCTACAGATCTGCCAGGTCCTAGTCTACCACACACTCCACAGATCTGCCACATCTTCGTCTACCACACACTACACAGATCTCCTACATCCTAGTCTACCACACACTCGACATATCTCCCATATCCTAGTCTACCACACACTCCACAGATCTCTCACATCCTAGTCTATCACACACTCCACAGATCTCCCACATCCTACTCTACCACACACTCCACAGATCTCCCACATCCTAGTCTACCACATACTCGACAGATCTCCCACATTCTAGTCTACCACACACTCCACAGATCTCCCACATCCTGGTCTACCACACACTCCACAGATCTGCCAGGACCCAGTCTACAAAACACTCCACAAGATTTAAATATGTAACCAGAAGCTTTAAATATTAATAGAACAAAGTAGTCGATGGCGCCCTTCGGAGAAGATCCGACCGAACGCCTCTAGGTCGGTGATCCTACGGGATCTGCCTCTTCGTGGTGCGGAAGACTAGTAGGGAGGTTTCCTCATAAAGCCAAAGATCCCAGCCAACTCCATGACTTCCAACGCAATGGAAGTTGCGCACTAACATGATTAAGTGTCGCCGATAATGGATATGAGGCCTGGCTGGAAGCAAAACCCTTACCGAAGATTAAAAACATGCGGCCCTGAGAAAGTCGCTCCTAGGTGACCATTTTGTCCCGCATTCGTCCTGTCCAAACTACTCCCTGGACGATGGAGGAAAGTAATGCAACACCGACCCCCGAAGAGAAAGCAAAGTCGTCCTGTCCACCAAGGAGAGTGGACTGTCCACACTCTGAAAGGGGTGTGAACGGTCGACCAGACAAAACCCTAAGCTCGAGGGGGAGGTCTCGGGCGCTCCTCCGCACGGTGTGGTGAAGGGGATATTAAGAGCTCACGCTCGATGACCCACTGACGCTATCTCCTAATTTAGTAGATGGCGCCACTCTTCAGCCATTCTTTAGAACTAGCATAATCTGATCCAAGATATTCTATGCTACCGTATCACTTACATCGGCATATTATTTGATGCGGTCCGCAGATGTGTGTGTTATATACACTTTCCAGGCTTTTCCCTAAAGGGCTTTAGAAAGAGTATCTACGGTAAGTCACATGATTACCTAGCACACATTATTATTTATCATGGTTTAGTAAAATATTATATACAAACACACACACATGCCAGTGTCTCTTGAATGCACATTGATGAAATGTAAGTCACCATATATTTGTGTTATTCATTAATGATAACTGTATATGTACACACACACACACAATCAAGTCTATTTAAGATTTATTGCAGGCTTAACATTGTTATTATTTTTTTTTTATTTCTACAAAGATGGAAACTGAAAGCTGTGAACTATTTTATACGATTTGGGGATTTACAAGGAAAACTTGGGGGGTTACAAGGAAAAATAGGGTAGTTACAAGGAAAACTTGGGTAGTTACAATGAAAACTTGGGGAGTTACAAGGAAAACTTGGGAAGTTACAGGGGAAACTTGGGGACTTACAAGGAAAACTTTCCACAGCATTCAGCAGAACTTTACCTTTTAGGATAGAGGATCAAAATATGAAACTCAGTGAGAACCATTGACAGGGGTTTGGTGCTTGAGTCATCTTGATCTTTCTTGTAGCTGTTGTGTGCCTCAAGAAGTCGCAAATATTTCTTGTTGTGGACACCCCCCCCCCCCCCACCACCTTTTTCTTTCTCAGATGCTTATGAGTTTAGTTGAAACCTTTCTAATCAATAAAAAAAAATCTCTAGATGAACTCATCTCAGTAATCAAAAAAGAGAATTGAACTCCAGGCAGTTTGCTGAACTGTAAAAAGACAGTTATGACCATGGGTCAATGTTGGGGTCAGAAGAAGCACTCATTTAAGGCCCTAAATCCCAAGGTTTGCTTGGGGAAAAGTACAAGAACTTTGCATAGGATATCTTAACTTTCATAAAAAGGTAAATTTTAAGAAGAATCAATAGAGCTTGTCAAGGACGGTATTGTTTTTTGTTCATGGATACAAAGCTTTGTACTAGAAAATTTACATTAAAAAAAACAAAAAGGGATTGAGGAACAAATAAAGTTCATGGTAGACACATTTCATTCTGCATCATGTGTACTCAAGAAACAACCCCAGGTAAAAAAATATCAGCAGCAACATCAACAAAGCTGGTCCAAAATGTTCACCTTAGCAGCTTGGCATTGCTGAGTATTGAGTTTGGACCCGCAGAGCCTTTCAGACAGATTTCGCCCAGGTATACCCCAGCTCCTGAAAGTATGAGAATTCAGAGGTGATTTAATACCAGCATATCTGACTAAATAAGAGAATGATTGTTTGGCTGAAAACATCATCCACACTAAACATAATGCCTACACATAAAACCTATATTTCCAAACATAGTTGTGTAAAGGACCTCATGGAGGAATTGTTTGACTGCACCAGTCATCTAGGTCAGGGGTCTCCAAACTTTCTCACGGCGGGCCGGATAATGGAAAAAATAACAATCGGAAAAATCATTCTGTACACAATACTTCCGAGCCAGAACGAAAGCTCTGGGAAGAAAAGGCAAAAAACTAAGTTTAGTATTCCATGTTAACCATGGGGGAGTGGCGTGCAATGTACAAAAAACAAAGACATCCAACATATTTATTTTCTTAAAAAGTTATCAAATAAGGCGATATTAGAAAAATATAGTTTCATCAGACCAAGTGCGCTCACATTTGAATATCATAAACTAAGCAGCAAAAAAATGTTAGTGAGATTTATGAAACTGATGTTTGGCTTTCAAAATTTCATCAATGTTTAATTTTTGAATTGCTGAATCCAATCAAGAGAATTCTTTTCAAATGTTTATCAGTCACTCGTGTTCGATGTGTCGACTTCACATACTTCATTTTTTGAAAATGTTTGCTCACAGACATAAGTTGTTCCAAACACTGATGCCATACCAGCGGTATTGTTCTTCAGTTTCAGAAACTGTAGTTTGGAGACCCCTGATCTAGATTAAAGAACCTAAAGGAATAATTAGTTGTTTGACTGTACCAGTCATCTAGATTAAAGTCCAACTGGAAGACTTAGTTGTTGGACTGTACCAGTCATCTAGATTAAAGGTTCTTATGGAAGAATTAATTGTTTGACTGTACCAGTCATCTAGATTGAAGGTCCTTATGGAAGATTTTATTGTTTGACTGTACCTGTCATCTAGATTAAAGGTCCCTATGGAAGACTTAATTGCTTGACTGTACCAGTCACTAGCTTAGAGACCGACCAATAGGGATTTTCTGATTTCGGCCGAAGCCGAAAATAGGCTTAAAGTTTAAAATGACTTTCGGCCGAAATCGAAGCCGAAAATGAAATATTAAGATATTTTGAAATTCGTTCCCATATACATTCTGCATACATCGAAAATGATGGGGGAAAGTATAAATATTTACATTCTTTTAATAAAAAATGAGATAATCGTGAATATTAATAAATAAACATCTAATATAGGGGTCTCAAACTTGCGGCCCGTGAGCCATTTGTGACCCACAAGACAATATTTTGCGGCCCGATATATGACAGAAAATTTTAGTGTTAATGCGCCTGCGTGTTTCCCCCATTCTCATATTTATAACGTGACTCTCCGCGACGGTTTCAGTTGAATCTCACCGACTAGTCTGATTCTGATTTTTTAAAATGTTTCTATATATTTTTGTATGATGATCATAATGGTAAGAACCATTTTAAAATTGGAATAAAGGTTTTTATTTTAAAGCTTTTTATGAGACAAACATGGCAAAGAGTGCGGCTTTGAGAAAAGTTTTTTAAAGTAAGTTGGCGGGTAATGCACAACCATAATTGTGTGAATCGTAGCAATCTAAAATTGCCACTTGTGTTTACGAGTGAGGTAAATTCCGAGCCTGTCAGCTTGGTCATTTTCAATTTCTTCTTCTTATGGCTTTTACCCAGTCTGGGTCTCTACATTTTTTAGACTTCAAAACACAGACAGCCACTTTTCAGCTTTTTGCTGACCCTTTCTCCTTTAATGTGCAAGATGCCCCGCGAGAGGAGCTGAATGGAAGAAACAGACAAGCATGGACATTTTATTGCATTGCTCTCCACCTTCACTGAAATTTTTAGGTTGTTCAAGCGGATCATACGACTTTTTCGGAGTACCTATCTGTGTGAATAGCTCTTTTCCACTAAGCAATTTAACAAGGCAAAGTTCAGGGCCAAATTTACTGATGAGGATCTTCAAGCTATACTGAGAGTCTTAGTTGCTTCCTCACTCAAGCCAAAGTTGCTCAGCTGTGTAAAAAGAAGCGCTGCCAGGTCTCTGGCAACAGTGAGTAGGTGGAAGAAAGTGAAGCCTAGTTCTTGAGAACACTTAATGTTTTATTGTTATTTATAAAGGTTGAGCAGATTGAAACACTTGTAATCGATTTTTTTGTGGAATACTTGATGCGGCCCACTCTCACTCAGACACTACCTCCTGGGCCCCACTGATGATTTGAGTTTGAGACCCTTGATCTAATGAATATTTTGGATTTTACCATTTTAATATAAAAGTAATTTAAATTGCTTTACAAGTTTTTTAAATTAGTATGGTAGGAAAAAATTGGCCAAAAAAAAAAGGGGGGGGGGGGGGTAAAAAAAAAAAAAAAAAAAAAGGGGGGGGGGGGGGGGGGTCAATGAAAAATAGACTCTCGAGTGCCTTTGCAATTATAATATAATTACAACCTAGAACATAAAATTCAACAATTATTGTGGCTCTAATAGAGCCAATTGCCACCTAAATATATGTTATTGAGGCTATAAAAATATCACCACAATGTTTCGCTGTTTTCATAATACTAATGCTTTGTGTTTTCTTTAATATCAGATATCACTGTATTAATATTCAACCAAGTAACAACACACTAGTCTTTCCGTGCTGGTGATGTAATTATTTCGTTTGGAGACTAACCTCCCCCACCCCTAATGGTGAAAATTATTTTTTTAACCGGGTCTCTTAAAATTGTTGTTCTGATCATGGTTCTAAAAGATCGCTTAATTTGTTCTTAAACAGCGCTTTATTTGTTTTTAAAAATCGTTTAGTTTGTTCTTAAAGACCGCTTAGTTTGTTGTTAAAGATCGCTCAGTTTTTTGTTAATGATCGCTTTATTTTTTCTAAAAGATCGCTTAGTTTAATCTTAAATATCGCTTAATTTGCTCTTAAAGATCACTTAGTTTGTTGTTAAAGATCATTTAGTTTGTTCTTAAAGATCACTTAGTTTTGTTGTTAATGATCGGTTAGCTTGTTTTTAAAGATCAGTGAGTTTGTTCATAAAGATCGTTTAGTTTGTTCTTAAATGTCACTTAGTTTGTTGCTAAATATCGCTTTCGCTGAGTATAAGATGACCGAAAACCTCAGTCAAACGAAAGTCTAAGTCAATTTTGCCCGAAACCGAAAACAAACCGAAAGTTAACTTTTCTATTTTGGCAGAAACCGAAATTAAGCCGAAAGTTAACTTTGCAGTTTCGGCCGAAACTGAAACTTGGCAGAAAGTGATAAAATGGCCACTTTCGGCACCGAAACCGAAGCTCGGTCGGTCTCTAATCTAGATTAAAGGTCCTTATGGGAGAATTAATTGTTTGACTGTACCAGTCATCTAGATTAAAGGTCCAAGCATAAAATTTCTATCTCTATAAAATAGTTGTGTAAAGGACACAATAAAACAACACTGTGTTTGACCGTACCTGTCATCCAGGCAAACTTGCTGGCTTGTTGTCTGAACTGAGGGAAGAACAGGTGCAGCTCACTGTAGTCCAGCTCTCCAGGGAGCTCGATAAATCTGACGTTGCCTGCATACAACACAAGTTATCATTAGATTGTATTATGGTAGATCTCTATGTACAACTCAGTAGATTGTATTATGAAAAATATCGATGTACCACTTAGTAGATTGTATTATGAAAGATATCTATGTACAACTCAGTAGGTTGTGAGAGATCTCTAAGTACCCCTCAGTGGGCTATGATTCAACATTATGAAACAACTTATAGTCTCTACCTCTGCTTTCAAATACTCCCTCCATCCCCACGGCAAGTGCCTTTGTTATTTTTCTGTTTTAATAGTTCTAAAATAAAAGATACAATTTTATCAAACTTATCAATTGTTTGATGCTGTCATATAATTTTATCAAACTTATCAATGACTTGATGCTGTCAACATCTCGTTATCTTCGTGCAAAATCTTTAAAAAATCATGCACGTGATATAATGGTAAGCTGAAAAGAGGATTTAGACAAAGGGATTAATGCTTACTTGGAACACTTTCATATTGCTGAAACAAGTTGCTAAACATTGGGGGGTCAGCCGAGCTTGACACTTGACCTATGAACTGGTAGATTCTCCTTTAGAAAAAAGTAGGAATATAAAGGTCAGTGCAGGTAAGTAGCATATGTTAGCTTTCTCATACTTAAATGTGTCTTCGTACAACTTCAATGAACAATATTTTTATAATGATTAAAAATAATTTTGAATGAAGTATTTTAACCTCTTATAAATAGTTTTTTCATATATTTAAAAAATATATTTTAATTGTACCAGCAAAGGAAAAAATGCTTTCTATATCTGGCGTCGCCGTATGCCGTTTCCTTTTACATGATACAAATATATATATAGCAATGAGCTATGCTGAATGTAACGACAAAGAACCGAAAATATTTAGATATGTTCGGATTCTTAAAAACAATCATAGTTATTTTCTATTATTTTTATGGAAATCTAATAAATTTAAATGCCAAAAAAATATTATTCATCCACTTTTATTTTAGTAAAAGTTTAAGTATTATTATTATTAATTACAAATACATTTTAAGTAACAACTAAGGAACTATCTTAAGCATTTTATATGCTTTGAAAGTTATGGAAAGAAAATTAAATAAAAAAATTATAATCAAAGAATTACACCATAATCCCATTTATGGAGAAAACCCAAACATCATTTGTTTTTAGCGCATTTTTAGTGCGCTGTTAGTGCCAAATAAAATTAAAATTAATTTGTTCTTAATAAATACCAAAAGACATCAATAGTGCAAGATTGCCTATTTTAGCCAAAGCTTTAAGTTATTTTGATTTAATAACCACACATGATAGAAATAATATTGTATTTTCCCTTCTTAAAAGTAAAATTAATAAATATAATATATTGCATTTTAAATCTATATATATAAAAATGAATGTCTGTCTGTATGTTTGTATGTCCCTTATGCGCTCCTATACCATTCATGCAATTGCAATAAAACTTTGGTCATTTGTTGTCCACAAGCCCACACATTTTTCTGAGTCATTACAACACTTTTATTTTATTTACACACGCTATGTAAATATAATTTCCATATGCACTCTTATACCATTTATCAGATTGCGATAAAACTTTGGTGAGTTGTTGTGCACACGACCGCAAAGGATTCTAAATTATTACAACAATTTTAAATTATTCAGTTTTGAGCCAGGGGCCCTAAATTCGTTTTTTCTTATATGAGCTTCACAAATATAATTTCCGTATGCTCTCCTATACCACTCATCTGATTGCGATAAAACTATTGATTTGTTGTGCGGACGACCCCAAATATTTTGAATTATTACAACAATTTTAAATTATTCCGTTTCTAGCCAGGGGCCCTAACTTAGTATTTTCTTATATGAGCTATATAAATATAATTTCAAACAGTGCTAATGCATGGGTGGATGGATTTCTGAATCAAAGACAAATAGCGACATTTCAGTTTGAGTGTGACATAATGAGTAGTGTTCTGAATTAGTACCAGTATTGTTCAATATTCCATTTTTGAGCATGGGGCCCTCAATTCGTTTTTATGTACTATATATTGTCATTCCAGGATTGGCCTTGTGAGCCACTCGTCGAAGTGTAGGACTACATAGCTACTCCATCGTCTCGTGAAGACGGAAGGATGCCATATTAATATGAGCTATAAAAAAAAAGATATTTCTATTTGCGTTCCTACATCATTGATCCGATTGTGATAAGACGTTGGCTGTTGTTGTTGTGTCATGCCCTTAAACGTGTCTAATTTAGTACAAACTTATTTTACAATATTCCATTTGGGGCCTGGGGCCCTAAATTCCAATTTTTTCTAATTTGAACTATAAAAATATAATTTCAAAAGGCGCCATTGCATGGGTGGATGGAACTGAATCAAATACAAAAAAAGGACATTTGAGTTTGTGTGTGACATAATAAGTAGATTGTAAATGAGTACAGCCATTTTGTCAGATTTCCTTTAGGGCCGGGGCCTTCAAGTCCTTTTTTTCCTATTATTAGCAATATAAATGTAATTCCCGTATGCGTATCTATACCATTCATCCGATTGCGATAAAACTTTTTTGAGTCATTGTGCGCATGTCAGCAATGGTTTCTTAATTAGTACAATCCATTTACATTATTTCTTTTGGGGCCGGGGCCCTAAATTATTTTTTTCTTATATGAGCTATATAAATATAATTTCAAACAGAGCTAATCATCAATCGCTACATGTGAGTGGACTCAATTTTGAAAATGCACGCTTGTCATGTGGACAGCTGTATGTGGCCTGCTCACGCTTGTCATGTGGACAGCTGTATGTGGCCTGCTCACGCTTGTCATGTGGACAGCTGTATGTGGCCTGCTCACGCTTGTCATGTGGACAGCTGTATGTGGCCTGCTCATGCTTGTCATGTGGACAGCTGTATGTGGCCTGCTCACGCTTGTCATGTGGACAGCTGTATGTGGCCTGCTCATGCGTCGACAAACATTCAAATTTATTTGTGTACGCACCAGACGAAAAAACAAAAAAATATTGTCTATACAAAAATTACTTCAAAAAACATAATTAAAACACACTTTCTTTCTTTGAGTGACATTGCAAAGCATTCTGGGTTCTCGCTAGTATATATATATTTTACAAGCCAGGTGTGTTTGTTGCAATATTTCACTTAGCCTGGTTATGCCCACAAAGCTTTCGCATGGTCATGATATCCCACCCCGTGTAGTGGTTATGAAATACCTCTAACCCTGGTTATACCCATGAACATTTCACATGGTGTGATGGTCATGATATGTCAACCCAGGTGTGGTGGTTATGTAATACCTCTAACCCTGGTAATACCCATGAAAATGTCACATGGTGTGATGGTTTTGATGTCAACCCAGGTGTGGTGGTTGTCAAGCATGGGAGTTCAATAATAATCGTTGCGACTGAATATTATTATTTTTCATTAAACGTGGTGTGTGTTTGAGAGTTTTATCGGTTAGTGAATGCTCTTCCCGCCCTTGACTCTGTGATGTATTTTTATGCTGATTGTGACATATTGTCTAGACTGTATTCTGTTGAAGTTTTAGTCTTGCTGAGTGTTGAATGGAACTTTGTGGAAGTAGGATGTGAATTATTTATGTCTGATAGTGAGCTGCGCTATATGCATGTGTTTATAATTAGATATTAAAGTTATAATTATTATGAAAAGGACTTGAGTTATTTAATATTAGTACGACATATTACAACGTGTGAAAGAACATGGTGAATTAACCAATCCAGTAGAACATACGAGTTGACAGTGGTGACTATGACAAGCTGTCAAAGTCCTTGTATACTTGTCTGGTTTAATTCATCAGGTTCTTTTACACATAGTTCAGATGTCGTAATAACACTGAATTAACACAAGTCATTTTCCAGAATTAAACCAACTTTAATATATAAATATCTCCACAGACATCAACACATGTATATCGCAGCTCGCTATCAAAGAAAAATTATATGAAACTATCTCCTACAAAGTTCTTTCAAGACTCCCAACATAAAAACACGTACTCACAAAACAGACAACGCAATATGTCATAACAATAAAAATATGTCACCCAGTAAAGCTTGAGAAGAGCGTTCACTAACTAATTACTCTCTAAAACACAACGCTCAAAATCAAACACAATATCAAGTGTGCAACAATTATTAGTGCACTCCCATGCTTGTCACAAGCCACCAACCCTGGTTGTACACTTGAATATGTAAAATAATATGGTGGTCATGATATGTTACCCCAGGTGTGGTGACTTTAACAAGCCACTAGCCCTGGTGAATGTGTAACATGGTGTTTTGATATGCCGTTGCAGGTGTGGTGACTTTGACAAGCCACTAGTCCTAGTTGTACCCATGAATGTGTAACATGGTGTTGTGATATGCCATTGCAGGTGTGGTGACTTTGACAAGCCACTAGCCCTGGTTGTACCCATGAATGTGTAACATGATGTGGTGATATGCCATTGCAGGTGTGGTGACTGACAAGCCACTAGCCCTGGTTGTACACATGAATGTGTAACATGATGTGGTGATATGCCATTGCAGCCCTGGTTGTACCCATGAATGTGTAACATGATGTGGTGATATGCCATTACAGGTGTGGTGACTTTGACAAGCCACTAGCCCTGGTTGTACCCATGAATGTGTAACATGATGTGGTGATATGCCATTGCAGCACTTTTTGTACCCATGAATGTGTAACATGGTGTGGTGATATGCCATTGCAGGTGTGGTGACTTTGACAAGCCACTAGCCCTGGTTGTACCCATGAATGTGTAACATGGTGTTGTGATATGCCATTGCAGGTGTGGTGACTTTGACAAGCCACTAGCCCTGGTTGTACCCATGAATGTGTAACATGGTGTTGTGATATGCCATTGCAGGTGTGGTGACTTTGACAAGCAACTAGCCCTGGTTGTACCCATGAATGTGTAACATGATGTGGTGATATGCCATTGCAGCCCTGGTTGTACCCATGAATGTGTAACATGATGTGGTGAAATACCATTGCAGGTATGGTGACTTTGACAAGCCACTAGCCCTGGTTGTACCCATGAATGTGTAACATGATCTGGTGATATGCCATTGCAGCCCTGTTTGTACCCATGAATGTGTAACATGGTGTGGTGAAATGCCATTGCAGGTGTGGTGACTTTGACAAGCCACTAGCCCTGGTTGTACCCATGAATGTGTAACATGGTGTGGTGATATGCCATTGCAGCCCTGGTTGTACCCATGAATGTGTAACATGGTGTGGTGATATGCCATTGCAGCCCTGGTTGTACCCATGAATGTGTAACATGATGTGGTGATAGGCTATTGCGGGTGTGGTGACTTTGACAAGCCACTAGCCCTGGTTGTACCCATGAAGGTTTGCTCACTATAAAAACCATACCCAGGTGTGGTGGCCAGGATGTAATACTTGTACATATTCATATCCTGTGATGGCATCCTGTCAAACTCCAGCCCTGTCACCTTGCCTTTCAGTGTAAACATCTAATTTCAAGAGGAAAAAACATCAATCAGTTAGGAAACATAAGACACAAATCAATCAGATAGGAAACATAAGACACAAATCAATCAGATAGGAAACATAAGAAACAAATCAATCAGATAGGAAACATAAGACACAAATCAATCAGATAGGAAACATAGACACAAATCAATCAGATAGGAAACATAAGACACAACTCAATCAGATAGGAAACATAAGACACAAATCAATCAGATGGGAAACATAAGACACAAATCAATCAGATAGGAAACATAAGACACAAATCAATCAGATAGGAAACATAAGACATAAATCAATCAGATAGGAAACATAAGACACAAATCAATCAGATAGGAAACATAGACAAATAATCAATCAGATAGGAAACATAAGACACAAATCAATCAGATAGGAAACATAAGACACAAATCAATCAGATAGGAAACATGAGACACAAATCAATCAGATAGGAAACATGAGACACAAATCAATCAGATAGGAAACATAAGACACAAATGAGGAAACATAAGACACAAATCAATCAGATAGGAAACATGAGACACAAATCAATCAGATAGGAAACATAAAACACAAATCAATCAGATAGGAAACATAAGAAACAAATCAATCAGATAAGAAACATAGACACAAATCAATCAGATAGGAAACATGAGACACAAATCAATCAGATAGGAAACATGAGACACAAATCAATCAGATAGGAAACATGAGACACAAATCAATCAGATAGGAAACATAAGACACAAATCAATCAGATAGGAAACATGAGACACAAATCAATCAGATAGGAAACATAAGACACAAATCAATCAGATAGGAAACATGAGACACACATTGTTTTTCTTTTATTTTTTTTTCTCAAAGTAATATTTTTGTATTTAAATTAGTTTTCGTGTTGAGCTCAAGTAAAATCTAAAGATTATGTTTGGCTGTTATGTGTGACTGTTATGTGAGGCTGTTATGCGTAGCTGTTACATGTGGCTGTTATGTGTGGCTGTTGTGTGTGGCTGTTATGTGTGGCTGTTATGTGTGGCTGTTATTTGAGGCTGTTACATGTGGCTGTTACATGTGGCTGTTACATGTGGCTGTTATGGGAGGCTGTTTTGTGTGGCTGTTATGTGAGGCTTTTAAGTGTGGCTGTTATGTGAGGCTTTTAAGTGTGGCTGTTATGTGTGGCTGTTACATTTGGCTGTTATGTTTGGCTGTTTTGTGTGGCTGTTATGTTTGGCTGTTTTGTGTCGCTGTTACATGTGGCTGTTATGTGTGGCTTTTATGTGTGGCTGTTATGTGAGGCTGTTAAGTGTGGCTGTTATGTGAGGCTGTTTTGTGTGTCTGTTATGTGAGGCTGTTATGTGTGGCTGTTATGTGTGGCTGTTATGTGCGGCTGTTATGTGCGGCTGTTATTTGAGGCTGTTACATGTAGCTGTTACATGTGGCTGTTATGGGAGGCTGTTTTGTGTGGCTGTTATGTGTGGCTGTTACATTTGGCTGTTTCGTGTGGCTTTTATGTGTGGCTGCTTGTGTGGCTGTTATGTGAGGCTGTTATGTGTGGCTGTTATGTGGCTAGTTGATGTTTCCATTTAAGTTTTTAGGTGTTTAAAAAACAACATAAAAATAATAATAATTTCACAAATCTAATTTTTAGCACATCAGTTCTTAAATTAAATGACTATTCTATAAAAGTAAAAGTGACATCATTTTGACACAGGTAAACAATAGCTACAGTAAAGGCTATTTAAAATTGTAGCTGAAATATGCTGCAAAACACTGTCACACAATATAAATATACATTTATATATATATTTTTATGTTATTCATGTCCTCAATTTTAAAAGTTGATTCTTAATATTTAACATGACTTTACTCCACAGTCATGTTTGTGACTTTACTCCACAGTCATGTTTGTGACTTTACTCCACAGTCATGTTTGTGAAAGGTTAAAATCTTATCATGTCTTTCCAGTTTCATAACTTTTTTAATATTGATTTTTTCTTAATCCCAACTTTTTTTTACAATAGTTACCACTAAATTAAATAGTAGGACAAGGTATGTACAAGCTTGAACGCAGTCCTTCAATTATTATCACTAGATTAATTGTTCACATATTTTTTTTTCTTTTCTTTAAAACTCACCTGCTTCAGGTACTGATCAAAGTTACCCTGAAAGAATTTGTTATCCTCACATGAGGCAGACAGTTCAGTCTCAAAGATGAAACCTGAAAGACACACAATTTCAGTTACATTAACAAAAAAACAATGAAATTTAAGGTTTTAGAAACAGACAGGCATTTACTTTTCAAACATAAGAACCAACATTTTTTCAACCACTTGTGAGAGTCCAAGAGTTTTTAGGCAGGTGCTCATTTTGAAACTCAAAAAAAAAAATGGGGACACAGCCCTCGTGAGAGTTGGAGAGTAAAAAGTTATCCCTCTTATAATATGATAAATTAAGAAAAGATTATGTTATTTATCAAAACAATTGGAAATATGTTGTGATTACATTATACATGTACATTATCAGCATATGATGAAAACAGACCGTTAGAAAGGTCAACATTCTGCTTAGATTAAGAATTTTAATTTAGGACAATATTAAGATAGAACAATTAAATTTAAAATAATTGTTCAAACACAAAAATCGGCCAGCCAAAGTCATCAGACTTATCTCTACAATGTTCATCATATCTTAAGCATAAGTTTTCAATTTTATAACTGACGGGGAAAGCAGGCTGGAACATTTTTAATTAAAACTAAAAATGTCTTTTCTGACAATGACATAACATGGCCCTGATGAGCTGGAAAGATAACCCACCTTTATTGGTCCCCAGCAATATGGCACTAGTTGTATTGTTGTTAGCATTCTGCCAGTTCCAACCAACACACTCAATAAGATGACCCTAAAAGCCAAATAAAAACAAAAGCCTGTTATTACAGGGCTAAACCATATAGCATTTTAATTTTTATATGTGCAGGCCATTGGGGGTTGGGGTAGGAGGTGGGGGAATGGGGGGGGGGGGAGACAAATGCCATTTAACATGTCTAATAAAATTAATTTAGAGGATTAATGAAAATAATATTTTTGTAAAAAAAAATGATTCTTGTCTCATTTTTTTTTTCTTCAATTTCCCAATTCTATTTAATTTCTTTTTTTGGGGTTGGGGGAGGGGGGGGGGGAATGGGGGGGGGGGGAGACAAATGCCATTTAACATGTCTAATAAAATTAATTTAGAGGATTAATGAAAATAATATTTTTGTAAAAAAAAATGATTCTTGTCTCATTATTGTTTTCATCAATGTCCCAATTCTAATTAATTTCTTTTCTTTGGGTCAGCTGTTAACCCATACAGAACTGCTGTTATCCCATACAGAACTGCTGTTATCCCATACAGAACTGCTGTTATCCCATACAGAACTGCTGTTATCCCATACAGAACTGCTGTAAACCCATACAGAACTGCTGTTAACCCATACAGAACTCACCTTCATCTTCACTATAGGTTTGGGCTTCTTCCAATTCCTGGATATATAAAAGTTTTCTTGAGAGGTCATGGAAATTATCAAGTGACGTCCAGTCGGGTCTAGGAATATTTTATAAACTTTATCCACAACTGACTTGGGTAACTCCACCTCTGTACACAGAGTAAATGAAATACAATTTTTAGTCATTTGTAGAATAGCCAGGAAAAAGAAACCACACAATTTATTTGTAATCCCGTAAAACATGTTACACTGTAATAGCATGTCAGGGGTAAAAAAGACAATGAATAACGGCAGAAACCTTCCTGATTGAAAGACAGCAAACCATTTCAAAATGTCACTTTAAAAATAGTGGATGATGTTAGGGGAAACTTACCATAATGTTGTCATAAGCTTAATGTAACATAAAAAAAATTTGATGCTCACTTACTGCCGAGTAGAAATCACTATTTCATTGGAGTGCAGGTATGCATGCATAGAATTATAGAGATTAAGGAACTACTTAGGCGGCCAGATTGTAATGGACAAAAAAGCAGTTGAGAACATTTTGTCTCATGGATAAAGAAGGATACAATGTTTGAGTGACTTGATACTTCCAAGTTTCCCTCGGGATGGCTTGCGCTTGACTTGGGGAAACTCTCACCACTTTGCTCGAGGTGGTGTGCACGTGATCTGCCTCTGCGTGGCGTGGAAGACCAGTATAGGGCGTGCTCCCTGAAGCCAAAGATCACATTGTCCCTATCGGAGGACCCACTGAGCTAGGGGAGGGGGTAACGCAAAGCCCCCTTCCACTGGGAGGAAGATATTTTGCTCTAGCCCCCCTCATATATTTCTTGCAAAACGCATGACTTCTAACGCAACGGAAGTTAAGCGCTAACATGATTACATGTCGCCGGTTATGGGTATGAGGTAGTAGGGTGACCGCCTAAACCCTTACCAGTGATTTAAAAGACGTGGCCCTGAGAAAGCCACCCCTAGGCGACCGTTTCGTCCCGACATGTCCAGTCCGAACAGCTCCCAGAGCGGTGGGACGAGGCAACGCAACGCCTCCCCCGGAGAGGAAGTTAAAGCCGTTCTGTCCGGTCCGAACAGCTCCCGGAGAAAGGCGGGTTTGAGGCAACGAAACGCCTCCCCGGGGGAAAACAATTCTTAGGGAACCCCTAACTTGGCTCAGGACTCCCGGGATGGTGGGAGTTAGTAAGCCAGCAACTACTCCCGGAGAGGAGGCAAAGCCGTCCCGCACCAGGGAAAACGTACAACTCCCGGGCGGTGGAGGTGGCAACGCAACGCCATCTCCGGAGTGGAAGAAAAGCCGTCCCACACTGGGAAAACGGACAGCCCCCGGGCGGTGGAGGTGGCAACGCAACGCCACCTCCGGGGAGGAAGTAAAGCTGTTCCAACCCCCCTTTTTGCTCGAGGCCGAGTTGCATGGCCGGAGTCCCCAGGGACTACTGGGCCATGTTTCACGGCCAAAGGTCCTAAGAGATTGACTCTCGACCTTCAGAGGATTGATCTTTAATAGTGACTTGATACAATGTATGAGTGACTTGATACAATGTATGAGTGACTTGATACAATGTATGAGTGACTTGATACAATGTATGAGTGACTTGATACAATGTATGAGTGACTTGATACAATGTATGAGTGACTTGATACAATGTATGAGGCATGAGTGACTTGATACAATGTATGAGGTATGAGTGACTTGATACAATGTATGAGTGACTTGATACAATATATGAGTGACTTGATACAATGTATGAGTGACTTGATACAATGTATGAGTGACTTGGTACAATGTATGAGTGACTTGATACAATGTATGAGGGACTTGATACAATGTATGAGTGACTTGATACAATGTAAGAGTGACTTGATACAATGCATGAGTGACTTGATACAATGTATGAGTGACTTGATACAATGTATGAGTGACTTGATACAATGTATGAGTGACTTGATACAATGTATGATTGACTTGATACAATGTATGAGTGACTTGATACAATGTATGAGTGACTTGATACAATGTATGAGTGACTTGATACAATGTATGAGTTACTTGATACAATGTATGAGTGACTTGATACAATGTATGAGTGACTTCAAGGGTAAAGAAGAATACAATGTATGAGTGACTTCGCTTGTTATTTTATAATAACAATAAAGTTTTTTTTCAAAGACATTCTTCCTCCCTAATTAAAGCTCAGAGCGCAATAAAATACAAAACATAGCAATACAAAATCTACATACAAACCAATGAACAAAACAAGCCAATATACATCGAGGATATGCAAACAAGGAGGTAGACTACATAACCCTAGGAGGTGAGTGTGAAAAAGATGTGTTGTCAACTCAGTTTTGAAAGACTGCAGTGTCTGGCTCTTTCTGAGAGCGACAGGAAGTAAAAGCGAAAGTGCGCCTTCCGTAGATCTCAAGGCGACTCACGGTATCCAGAGTTTGCCACTATCGGATGAACAGAGTCATCTAGTGGGTACATAAGGCGTCACGAGCGCTTTGAGATAGGACAGCACCAGGTCATGCGGTAGCAAAAAGTTACAATTTTGTACTTTATGCGAATACGGTCGGGCAGCCAATGCAGCTCTCTCAGAAGTGTTTTAGCATGGTCAAATTTGAGTTTGCGCAGAACAATGCGAGCCGCATTATTCTGTGCTTTTTGAATTCTATCCAGGAGTGTAGCCGGAAGACCCACCATTTGAGCACTGCAGTAGAGCATGCGAGATAGCACAAATGCACACATCAGCCTCTTTGATGCATCAAACGTTAAAAAAGGTCTGATATGACTAATTCTGCGCAGCTCTAGAAAAATCGCCTTGCAATGCAGGTTAATGTGATCTTCCATAGTTAGTGTTCTGTCTAAGTAGACACCCAGGTTTCGCACTGTTTGAACAAACTCAATCGGTATACCTGAGAGAGTAAGTGATGGTGTGTTATTTATAGATTTTTGCTCAGTCTTTTCATCATTCTATTTGAGCTTGTTTATGGTCATCCAGTGCTTTACTGACTCCACTGTCTTCTTTGTCATACTAAGAAGCTGACGGAACTGAGAGGGGATCACGGACTGCTGAAGATGGGTATCATCCCCGAACTAGTGATATAGCATGTCAAACTGCTTGATCACTGCACCCAGGGGCTGAACATACATAGTGAAAAGCATCGGGCCTAGGACCGAGCCCTGGGGCATTATGAATTCGATAATAGATTGCTTTGAGGTCAAGTCGTTTGCCATAAATGATTTGACCTGTTGGAGGAGTATGCTTTGGTCAAGCATATTGAACGCTGCCAATAGATCAAGTAATGAAAAAAGGGATACCTGGCCCTCATCACAAGACAACAGTAGGTCATTTACGACACGCAACAGGGCTGTCTAAGTAGAGTGATGTGCCCTGTATGCTGACTGGAAAGGCACAAGCACGTCACACTGAGTGAGGTGATCCAGGAGTTGGCGGAAAATGACTTTCTCTAAGATTTAAACTTATGCCAAAATAAATAGTATGGTTTTGAATGCTGGAAAATCAGAAGTTTTGAGTTATGCCTTTGCACTCTAAAACCTTGACTGGTCAATGACAGATTCAATAACTCTCTTTTTCTTTTGCTTTAATGACCAGCCCATCCAAATGTTAATGGTTTTGACATTGTTTTCTTCTAACAAAGAAAGTGGACAACAATCAAAGATAAAAACACATTTTACAAAAACACACCATCAGCTTTTGTGACTAGGCAAAGGTGATAATAATTTTAAAAATTTGAGAGCTATAAGCACTCTTTAAGGGGTTGACAATCAGCACTGAACACTTCCAGTCTGGTAAACATCTTTACTGTTAGCCACACTCTAAATAACAAGTAGATTAAATTATCCTAACTACAAACTTAACAAAATTCAAAATGTATTTTCTTCCAAGTTTTATAAATCTTTAAAATATTATTTACCGTCAAATAGTCTTAAAAAATCCCCAAAATAAAACATAAGTATATCCATTACTAAATCCATTATGTTAACTGTTCAATAACCCAGACTATTATATATTCAAATGTATCTAGAGGACTGACAGTTGGATGTCCTTAACTTACCATCAGGTTGGTCAGGATGTTCCAAATCTAAACGAAGCAAGATGTTACTGCTCATAGCCATGATAAGGAAATTGTTGGACACCACAAAGTGGGTAATGGAATCTGGGGGCCTGGACAGAGAACAAGAACAATTTAAGGTTGGTATTTGAATTTTTTCCAAAAGGCCTAGAGTTTCTATAGACACCTAGTAGTGTTTTATTGGATAATTGGCCAAGTGTTTCTTTATGGAAATAAAGCCTATTGTTTCCTAAAGAACTGAAAACCAGTGTTCTTCTATGCAAGCATCTGATAAAGTAGTGAAAGTAGGTTTTATATACCAGTAATGTTTAAATTGAGGAAGATCAAACTCACTTAAATGTGACCTTTTTCTTGTTAAAGATAGGTAGCTCTGTCTCCAACCTGGCATCTACAAATCCAGGTCCAATCTACCAAGATTAAGGGCAAACATAAATTGTTATTTATATTTATAAATTTATATTTAATGGACACAATTTTTTATTATTTTACCTTAAGCATACATACCAACCTGTATGTTTTGGCCCTACTCAAAAGCTCAAAATTTGAATAAAAACTGACTTTAAACAAGCTATTTTTACATAAAAAATACAATTTCTCCATTTATGAATGATTTAAACATGCTGAAAATGTAAGCCCAGTGGAGGGAAGATATTTCATTTTTTATTCATGCATTCAAAACATAGCTAAAAATTATGACAAGTTAAAAAATATGATTTCTTTTTACTTTTCATATTTTCCTTTAGTTTTTTAATGCTGTTTGACAGTTTTCAAAAAAAACTTGGTGTTTTTTTATCCTACAGGTTAGCCTGTAATGCCTTATGTAACTAATTATGTAACTATTCTTAATGGCTTATGTAACTAATTATGTAACAATTCTTAATGCCTTATGTAACTAATTATGTAACTATTCTTAATGCCTTATGTAACTAATTATGTAACTATTCTTAATGCATTATGTAACTAATTATGTAACTATTCTTAATGGCTTTTGTAACTAATTATGTAACTACTCTTGGTGCCTTAAGTAGCTAATTATGTAACTATTCTTGCTGCCTTATGTAACTAATTATGTAACTATTCTTGGTGCCTTAAGTAACTAATTATGTAACTATTCTTGCTGTCCTATGTAATTAATTATGTAACTACTCTTGGTGCCTTAAGTAACTAATTATGTAACTATTCTTGCAGCCTTATGTAACTAACTATGTAACTATTCTTAATGCCTTTAGTAACTAATTATGTAACTATTCTTGCTGCCTTATGTAACTAATTATGTAACTGTTCTTAATGCCTTATGTAACTAATTATGTAACTACTCTTAGTGCCTTAAGTAACTAATTATGTAACTATTCTTGCTGCCTTATGTAACTAATTATGCAACTATTCTACAGTAGGGCCAAATAAAATATTAAACATAACCATTTTAATGGCTAATTGACACAAACCAAACATGTAATAGAGTTTGGTTGAAATTTTATTTAATATAATACACAAAACAAAGCAATGAAAATTGGTTTAAAACCTTCATAACAAGGCACACATTTTTTCATGTGAGCCTTTTTTAAAGTAAGGTGAGTCCCACATTCACTCTTATTAATTTAGAGAAAAAATATTTATTGCATATTGAACTATTGTTCTGGAAATCATTTGCATGTCTGTAAAATGAAATTTTTAGGTTTCAAGAATGTTTTTTTCTTGAAAACGCCTATTAATTATTAGGCAAACTATACCACAATCAAGAATGCTAATTATTTTTAGCAAATTAGTTCATATATATATATATATATATAATATATATATATATATACTATATATTAAAGTAGTGACAGAGAGAGGCCTTCCTAGTTCGCTGAAACAGCTTTCTCTGGCCCCTATTCAGAAAAAACTGCAGAATTCTGACTTAGAGATTTTCTTTGGATTTTGAACCTAACAACAATGTATCTGATGAAATAAATACTACTTGCCATGTCACCGACCAATTGATTGGGCCTCCTAACTGCCCCTCTATTGGACTCTTCCTCATACTGATCCAAAATTGAAGCCATCAGGATGTTTTCTGTCACAACAGACTGTTAATGTTATACACTAAGTAAGTAAGTTATCTAAAAATCTGTTCGATTAGTAAATAAATAAGTTATTGTATTTAGTTTAGCAATGAGAACATTCAACATAATGCTTGCTGTCAAAAGTTTTAAGCTTGGCTTATTGGCACAATTAGGTCAGATCCATATACACATTACAAATTGTAGTCATCATAAGAGCAAGGCTTATGTGCTAAAGTAAAAAAAAAAGAAAGATGCATAAAGAATTTTTTTTCCCATTGACAACAAAAAATTGACTAGGCCTACTGTTTATTTTTAAGTTCTTATTCTCATCACTGTGGACATATTTAAAAAAAAAGGTTGATGGCACCAATCATGACAAAATTTGTTTTAAAATTTATTTTATAAGACTACTAGGTTCAAATTGAAAACCAATCAGACAAAACTTATAATATAAATATGCACATCTACTACTATGAGATGGTGCACATATTATATAATGCAAAGGGTGTAGGGGATGGTTTATCATTTTGCTATATTGTGTTATATGGAGAGGGGCATGGTCAAGAGCAATGTCATAACCATTTTTTAATAAAAATTTGTACTTTTTGTTTGATTTTTTTAAAAAGTATATGGCAGTAGGTAGCTTGGTTATACTGTTCTTTTTTTTTGGGATGCGTTATACGCAGTCGGCTGCGCATAAACCCCGACGGTTATTCCCAGCCGACTGTGTATAACTCTCAGGGTTATACACAGTCGGCTGGGAATTAGCCAATAAGGTTTATTACCGCTAGATTGGCAATTTTAAAAAAAGTATTATTCATAATTAGCTGCATTATGGGTTGTTTTGAACTATAAATTTTTAATGTATTTAACCTAAAACTTTAATTGAATTAATTTTAACGAAGGGGTTATGCGCAGCCGACTGCGTATAACCCTGAGAGTTATACGCAGTCGGCAAGTCACGTGAGGTCTATATTTTTCCTGTGTTACACGATCAATCAATAAGGGTGCCTCTTTATCGGGGTGACTGGGTGGTCGAATGGTACAAACTGACCAAACCTCATGTTGATGGTCTTGAGTTCAATTCCAGCCAACGGCAAGCCATGAATACAGAATGAAACAAAAACAGCTATGATAATTTTTTTGTTTTGGCTAAAAAATGTTAAAACATGATAAGAATTAACTTGACCAATGTAATGTTAATAATGTTATTCTTATAATTATCAAATATATGTTTGTGTTGTTAACATATATTTTGTGTTGTTGACTAATTTTGTGGCAGATAAAATCATGTTTCTCTGGTACAGTAATAAATATAATCATGGGTTGAGAGTAGCAGTAAAAAAATCGCTGTAGGGGCAGGGGTTCTGTAGAGGGGGCATGGAAGCTGAAAACTGTTACATTTACGTCATCAAAAAAAAAAAATCATAAATGATACAATTTTTTAAAAAATAAATAGAATGTATTTCCTGAATTAGTCAGTAAAACCAACCACATGGTCATAGCAACATATAAAAACCTAATCAATCAAAATACATAACTAGACTTAGAACGCGTTAGGCTTAGACTCTAAGAAATGTAGACTTTGACTTTGACTTATACTTATAATATATAATATAAGATGCAAGCAATAATACTAATAATAGCACTTATACTATTGCTATCATCAATTTCAATATTAAGTAAAATTAATTCCATTAAAATTTTACGTTAAACACATCCAAAGTTCTAGTTCAAAACAATCCATCATGCAGCTCATTACACATAATACTTTTTTTAAAAATTGCCAAACAAGCGATTGATAAACCTTATTTGGCTAAATTCCTAGCCGACTGCGTATAACCCTGAGAGTTATACGCAGTCGGCTGTGAATAACCCTCAGGGTTATGCGCAGCCAACTGCGTATAACGCTTCCCTAATTTTAATTAATATTGAATGATAGTAATAGTATTAAGATTAGTGTTATTATTAGTGTTATTGCTTGTATCTTATATGTTATAATTATAAGTCTAAGTCAAAGTCTTCATTTCTTGGACTTAGAGTCTAAGCCTAAGAAGATGATTTTTTAAAAGCTATTTCCATGGTCTAAGTCTAGTTCTGTATTCTGATTGATTAGGTTTTTATATGTTGCTATTACCATGTCATGTTGTTGGTTTTACTGGCTAATTCAGGAAATACATTCTATTTATTTTGTTTTAAAATTATATCATTAATTATTTTTTTTTGGTGACCTAAATGTAACAGTTTTTAGCTTCCATGCAAAACTATAACTGTGTGAAAGTATTTATTAAAGTGCCCCCTCTACAGAACCCCCTGCCCCTACAGCTATTTTTTCCTGCTACTCTCCACTGACCACTCCTGATTATATTACTGTACCAGAGAAACATGATTTTATCTGCCACAACATTAGTTAACAACACAAAAAAATATGTTAACAACACAAACATATATTATGATAATCATAAGAATAACATTATTAACATTACATTGGTCAAGTTAATCATTCTTATCATGTTTTAACATTTTTTAAGCCAAAACAAAAGTTAAACAAAATGCCTAGCTTCATTCTCGAGAACAAACTTAATTACGTGTTAGTGTAACACATTCACGACTGGCATTTGCTGTAATTGAACTCCAGACCCCCAACTTGAGGTTCGCTCAGTTTATACCATTCGACCCCATAGTCACCCTGATAACGAAGCATCTTTATTGATGGATAAAGTAACACAGGAAGAATATAGACCTCACGTGACTCTCAGGGTTATACGAAGTCGGCTGCGCATAACCACTTCGTTTTTTTTAAAATCCTATTTTTCAAATTTACAAAATTAGCGTAGATTATAAAAAACTAAAAATAAATTTTTTGCTAACAAAAACTAGCCCATTTGTGTAAAAAATAAAATCTAACTCTTCCCTTAAAATTTTCTTGTTTTGGATATTGTTTGGTTTTATTGGGATTTTTGTTTGTTTTTTGGCCGGCACTACGTACACCGCGGCGGTGTACCTAGCGAAACTATTGACTTTGGCCTGCGTACACCGCGGCGGTGTACCTAGCTAAATCATGTTCTTTGGCCTGCGTACACCGCAGCGATTTTAAGTAGCAAAAGTCTTTGGGAGTCTTTAACTTTTTGGCCTAACCGGTACTTGTAGATTTAATGTTATACTCGTGTTAAAACTGAAAACTATTTATTTAAAAATCGTTTAGTACTATGGGAGGAGGATATTGATTAAGTTTGTAGATTTAATGTTATACTCGTGTTAAAACTGAAAACTATTTATTTAAAAATCGTTTAGTACTATGGGAGGAGGATATTGATTAAGTTCCACGCTTATGTGGCAAAGTACTTGTAGAGCATTTCTTATTATTTTTTTTGGAAGGTGTAATGTTAAACCATGATTTATTTTTGAAGGTAACCACTTTATTCTCCCCCCCCCCTTCCCTCCCCAATATATTGAAATACAAATATATTTATTTATTGTAAGTTTTATCATATGATTGTGAATCTTAATAGGCATAAAAAGGGTAGCTAATTTGTTTGGGGGGGGGGGGCATTATAAATATAACATTGTATGTGATCCCTCGGGGCGTGGTGCAAAAATGAATGAGAAAGCCAGTGAATCTATTTTGTTAGCACCAAGATATAATTACGACACAAATACACTACGGGAAAAGAATCACATGGTCATACATTGATCATGAAGTCGTGAAGTTAAAGTTGTCCGAGGCATTGTCATTGTGATACCAAGCATGTGTCAACACAAAACAATAGTATGCTGATAAATACGAAACACTGCAGTGATTTTTAAAGTCTTTTAACAATAATTAAATATCATTGATTTAAATTTTACATTGGCATTACACGTTAGTAAAAAATGCCGGCGGAGGGGGGGGGTGATGCAAAAGGTAAGTTTGTTGTGCGGACGTCCTTTGGGGACAACCCTTATCCAGAGCCGTGGATTGTGTAGGCCCTTTTTTTGGTTAAGCCTCTGCCCATAACTCACCCCCCACCCCGGCAAGGGTCGATTTCTTAAAAAAAAAAAACAACAACAAATACAAAAACTTTGACATAGTGCTAATCCTGTCCCAAGCCCAATGTGCAATGGTTTCTGTGAGAAAGCGTCATGTTTTACCCTGAGAATAGCACATGCCATGCCATTCTGGAAACAAATTCCGTCATGAAAAGGGTAAACGCAGACCTATTCCTATGGCTTTGCTATAGACGTAAGTTTCTAAAATCGAGGTGTTTTCAAAAGATTTGCTGTGAAACTGAGTGTTGTGAATGAACCTTTGATATCGTGTGTACATTTTGCCAATGCATAAGGCAAGATGAAAGCAAGATGGTTCAAGGTTGAAATACGACCATGCACAATAATGACATTAATATTCATACTCATATGATATTAATGATATACTGGTATTTTCTTTGGGTGTTCGTAAAAGTAAAATGTAAATATTCAACTACACGAAGATTGTTGAAATACAATAGGATATCACTTAGTATTCAAAATGTTTCTGTTATACATGTTACATACACTATACATGCGCTTTCAGAAACTTTAAGTTTATTTTCTAATGTCTAAATGTCTTATTACTAAATTTACCGGTATTTTCAAAGTCAAAGGCTGGCACAACTTGTTGAAACACTATAATATATATATATATATATATATATATATATATATATATAATTTAATACAATATTTAAAAATATGTTTAAATTGTTTAATTTGCTACAAAATATTTTAAAACTAAAATAGGAGGAACAAAAACTCGATCCCCTACTGGGAATTGATCTCGAAATATATTAACGCCAAGCGTCCACTATACCACTTGACCACACAAGATCTGCAACTACAAGTATATCTTAAAAGAAGACCAATGGTACATTTTTGCTGCGGTGTACCCAGGACAAAGCCCACGATTTCGCTAGATACACCGCCGCGGTTTACGCAGGCCAAAGCCGATGGTTTCGCTAGGTACACCGCCGTGGTGTACGCATCCACTTCGTTGTTTTTTGGGGGTATAGAAATGTATAGAACATTTATTGGGGGGAGGGTTAAATGGAAAAGTTATATAATATTATATAGGGGGGAGGGGTTAAAATGTTATATTTTGTGTATATATTATAAACACTGTCCCTATTTAGAGTGAGGGTCGTCCTCAGATTTAGCAGCCCTATCATTGAATTTTCCACTACCACTTTCTCCTCATTTTACAATTTTCATTGCTGTTTTCTTTATTTATTTTGAGTCCAACGCAGGGATAAGTATAAATATTTTACATGGAAAACACCCTTTGTTATTTACCAATGCATTTAAACTAAGGTAAACGGATTTGAAATACTTAGGCAGACCAAACTAGGCAGACTGTCTAATGTCTACAGTACTACTTATAGTTTCATTGGGGTGGCCATTTTGCAATGGTCACATGACAAAAACAATTGGAAGAAAAATTTAAGAAAACTAAACCCAGCATTGAATAGTGTCCAATAAATCATAGTACATCAGAAAAAGGGATAAGCGAATAATATTATTTATATTAGCGTAGTCGACATATTAAAATTCTGTTTCAAAGTCAAAACAACAACAATAACAAAAATAATAACTGGTTGCAAATCATTGAAAACCTTGTTAATTTATAAAAATATTTCTACATCTGTTTTGTTAAAACTCTCACCTAGTAGTATGGAGGAAGAGAGATGAGATCAGGGCTACCAGACCTTGGGATATTTCCCAAATATCAAGCCTAATAATAGGCCTATATCAAATGGAAAAAAAAAAATTAAGGACAAAGACTCTGGATGATACATAGATAATTATCAGTTGTTAACCTTAGGCCATAGTGCAATTATTTTCATTGTGTAATAAAATTACCACACTTATCTGGGGGAAAAGAGCACCTCACAATCATCAGTTGATATGCTCCAACAATGACAAACCTAGATGAAACAAAGCTCAAGTTCTATGAGGATCTTGACTCTGTCACAGCGCCCTGCAGAGCACCAAAGACATGTCAGAAATTACGGGTTAAATCTGCACCTGGATGTGTTCCATAAATTTCTGCTTTTATTACATAAGAATATTTCGTACCAGACTCGGTCTCACCAGCCATCTGGACACCCACAGCCAAGTTCAGAATTAGCATATATGATTATTGAGCTGGTCATATTTGATTTCGATGTCGAACTATATATATATATAAAATTTAAAAAACAGAAATTAACATTATTCATTGTAGGATTATATCTGGAAAGTTAATTTAAACAATATTATAAAGAAAGAAGTAAATTTTAATTATAATGTAAATTAATACACACAAACACACACACACACACACACATATATAGTGTTGCTTACGTTTCTGCTTCATTGTTCTCCTGACCCATTACTAATCAACAGAACTACAATAAGAAAAATCCTTTTTAAGACCAATTTGGATGAAGAACCTTTTGCCCTTGTAAAGATATTTATGTGTTGTTGGGCCTCATGAGCTTAGCCTCCAACTGACATCTGTTATACATGTAGTGGGTATTTGTACCATTGAGGCATTGTTTAGTAGACTACTTATACTTATACTGCAGTGTGTTTTGATATTTTGCACTATAATTACAATTACAACAAAAAACCACAACATATAATAAAAAAGTTGTCTAATTAAATACATTTCAGTCAGTGTACTGTAAAAAGGGGTGTTTCAGAGACATTAATTCAAGCTATTATTGCATTCATTAAAAACACTTTTAAAAAATTCTTTAACACAGCAGTTCTCAATCTGTGGGTCACGACCCCTTTGGGGGTCGAATGACCCTTACACAGGGGTCGCCAAAGACCATCGAAAAACACATATTTATGAAGTAGTAACGTAAATAATTTATGGTTGTGGGGTCACCACAAGATGAGGAACTTTATTTTTAAAGGGTCGCGGCATTATAAAATTTGAGAACCACTTCTTCAAAATAATTTTTTTTTTTTTTTTTAATAATCTGGGGAAATCTTGGGAATTATTTTCACCAACTCTTGGGAATCTTGAAAAAAGTGACTGGCAGTCCAGGATGAGATGGATGGAGTAAACAGGAGATTGCTCCCGACGTAAAAAGATAATAAAACACAGAGTAAATGATAGCTAGTGTCCTTTTTTTTTTTTGGAAAGATTAATTTTTTGCCTATCAATAAATGTTTAAAAATTATGTGGTGAGTAAACATAATATTTACTAATTTTTACGTTAAAGAATTTCTGAATATGTATTATCAGTATTAGTATTAGTATTAGTATTAGTATTAGTATTGTTAAAATCAATCATTGCAATACTGTCAATACTCAGACTCAGACTGCAATAATTGAATTACTATACTATACTAAATATTATATTATATGTCGTATGTTAGACGTTAGAGTTTTGATTCATCTATTTCTATTAATTTTATTTAAAGAATATAGTCTAGTTACCAAAAATTTCATAGCCATATAACTATAAAGTTATAAAGCTTTGAATTTAAAAATGTTTAATTCATTACAAACGAACTAGACTAAAATATTTGAGATAAAAAGTTCATAATTATTAATTAAAAACTCTAAAATATGATAACTCAATTTAAACTCGTTGACCTTTAATTTATGAAAATACATACTTAAAATACATTGCATACAATAATAGTAATAGTAATAAGTATAAGGGCAATGCATTAAATGAATTCAAAATATTTTACTAGCTTTTTGTCATCATTTTGTTTTAATTGTAACAGACAGCACATTATTTACAGTCCAATGGGAATAATGCTGCATGCTATTCCCAGTCGACTGTGTATAAATGCTCATCGTTATTCCCAGCTAATAAATGGTTTACTACCGCTAGCAATTATTATTTCCAGCCAACTGTGAAAAAGCACTCTGTTTATAATTTATATTTAGGACCATTGAGGCTATTGGCACTATTTACCAGCATCTAGTATAAATAACATGTATAATTATGTCATATTAGTCTGGAATTGGAATGATATAGGAATCTAACATTGGATCTATATAAAATATGATGCAATGCAAAAAAAAAAAAAAAGTTAGTCAGTTAGTGTAGTAAAATTGAAAGGGCTCTGCATTTTTTATCCTATTTATAAATTTATCAAAGCACAAATTAACATTGGATCTATAAAAAATATGATGCAATGCAAAAAAAAAAAAAAAAGTTAGTCAGTTAGTGTAGTAAAATTGAAAGGGCTCTGCATTTTTTATCCTATTTATAAATTTATCAAAGCACAAAACATGCACAATTTACAAATTTGGACATTTCACATTCTAACAGTATTATTATGGTTAGGTTCTTGGTTAGGCAGACTATTTCTTCTTAACTTTTTGAAAGTAAAATGAGCAGAAGCCCAATTGCACAAAATGAGAGGGTGGGAAAGTGCATGAAATAAATACACATGGGTACTTGGAACTGTGATTGCATACAAAGTAATATAACTTATAATTATAATGTATCTGGGCTGTAGATTGCAAATATTTAATGAACACACATATGTCAAAAAACATTAACCATAGGGCAAGTGCTGAAAAGTTATTAAACTCAGACTAAATGATTTTTGTGCATAGTATACCTATAATAGTAATTCCATAGTGGATCTTTATTGTCCGCCCTGCTCTCATTGTGCACTGTGCTATGCTCTCTTTCACTGCTTCCCTCCCCCCCCCCCCCCCCTTTGTGGGCTAGATCACTTATTCACCAATGTCACTGAGTTTCAAAAACAGGTCTACCACATTGTTACCGCCTCTTAATACTTGCCAATGAGATAAAGCCAGAACTGTGAAAATAATTTATAAAATGGTTTTTGCTAGGATACTAGATGACACAAATCCGAAGAATTTTGACATGGTAAAAAATAACATGGTCAATGTGGGCAAAAGATCCCTCAAACTCAGTGCATTTGGAATTATTATAGATTATGCATCTCTTTCCTGTATATATATAAAGAGAGGGATAAATAGATACATTTACAAGCCCAGAATTATGATACACCATTTTATTTGTCAAGATTTCTACAAGAGGCTTTGTTTTGAGAGTTATTTCTCATGACCTGATTTCTATTTTGGTTAATAACTCAAAAACAGACATACAAATAAAAATCAATATATACATCTTGTTTCTAATTAATAACATTATCCTCCCTTGACACGTAATTTGAACACTGCAACATTCCCTGGCATTTCATGATAATATATTTCAAGTTTTCCGGGGTGTAAATCAGAGGTTGGCAAACTGGTCATTGCCTAACCCCTGGGGTGGACACTGCCTCACAGGAGTGTGTGAGGGGGTAAAGCATTTTAGTGATGTCAGTGAGTAATAAATGGATGTTATGGAATTTTTAAATAAAAGAAATGTTATTATTCCATACTAAAGAAATAACATAATTTTAAAACTTTTTAGAAAGACATTTCTTGGGTTTAAAAAAAATAAATTTCAATAAGTAATATTTTGAAAGAACTGTGAAAACTTTAGAACTATGAAATTGTTCAAATCATAAATTTAAGTTTTTTGGATCAAAACTGTTGTATTACCCAAGGCCAATTAATTATCTCTTTATTAATTAATACAAAAAGAGCAATGATATTTTAGCATTTCTCAATTTTTTTAAAATTCAAGCTTGAGATATATGATGAACTGGTTAGAGAGGGGATACTTAAGATTATATCTTACCAAATATGATCACAATGTAAGTGATTAACTGGGTAGAGATAGGAGACTTAAGATACATCTTATCAAGTATGATCCCAATGTAAGTGATGAACTGAGTAGAGATGGGAGACTTAAGATTACATCTTATCAACTATGATCCTAATGTAAGAGATGAACTGGGTAGAGAGGAAAGACTTATGATTAAATCTTACCAAATATGATCCCAATGTAAGTGATGAACTGGGTAGAGATGGTAGACTTAAGATTACATCTTACCAACTATGATCTCAATGTAAGGGATGAACTGGGTTGAGAGGAAAGACTTATGATTAAATCTTACCAAATATGATCCCAATGTAAGTGTTGAACTGGGTAGAGATTACATCTTATCAACTTTTAAATATGATCCCAATGTAAGTTGTGAACTAAAAAGCGAACATCTCACATTCAATTTTGAGTGCCGTATAAAAATGACATCTTACTTGATTAATAATAAATATTTAAAAAAAATCATTTTCAGCTGTTTATTAAACAACACCATAATGATTATTTTCAAAATTAATAGTTATAACGCTTTCAGCATTAAAACTCTCACGGGGGTCTTCAATGGAAAGGGTCTTTGTTGAAATCATTGAGAATAATCACAGTATTTTTAAAAACCTTCTTTAAAAAAAAAAATCGCAATCAAACATAAGATGGAGTTGTAGTTATCAATAATTTTTAGCCCTGTAAGAAAAGAAAAACCTATAATTCTGTCCCTTGAGAATAGTCTCCAAATTTTATTGGCACATTTTTGTTGTTGTTCCAACAGATTAGGTCATAAGGCAGGGTCCTGCTCAATGACGGATTATATGACGGACTCTTCAAGAAGCTAGCCCTCCTTATCTCGCTGAGTTATGTGACATTTCAATATGAATATAAGTAAAACAGAGTCTCCCCGTCAAGGTAAGTAAACATATTTTAAGAATAACTCAGAATAATGGTGGCAACAACCCATTACTTGTATTCACCACCGAATGCTTTATTGAGTTTGTGCTTCTCCTAGTGTTAGGATCTGTGCATTGTAATTTGTGAAATTCTGTTGTTTACTTCAGAAACAAGGCTTTTCAGTACTCAGTGACTTTGCCAGAAAAGTTTGAGAAGCACTGCACTGGGAGGCCATTCTCTCCCTACCTTAACAGGATACTTAATAGCATTTGTTTTACAGCCACTTGGAGCTAGTGTTTACATCTATTTTTGGTGCTTTTAGTTTGAGGTCTTTTCTTTCTTTTCCAATGTCATTTGGAGAGGTTTATTTTTCTTCTTCTTAGCATCATGCAAGAAATAGTTTGTTTCTTTGTGGCTATGATAATGGGGTAGTGATATTTCATCTCTATGTTATCATCCTGTCATACCAATGTGATCTTACTACTGAAACTATTACACTTCAGGGGATTTATTTTTTTTTTTTGGTTGGGGGTGGGAGGGGGAAGTGATTGATTCCAGGCAGGAAACACAATAGTTTCAATTATTTAGAAGTCAGCTGGTGTTTCTGAAATGTTACTTGTTGGAGTGGTCTGGCTGGTCTTGATCTTAAAAATCAAGGCATTCAATGTTCACACTACTACTCTGGTATTTAAATGTTATATTAACAAGTGTTCAATTTTGATACATGCCCTGGTATTGTGTTAAGCATTTTAACTGGGATACTATCAATACCACCTTAAAATAAAGGCACTTTCCTTTCACAGTACTCTTATGATATTTAAATGTTGTCATGTATTAATTTTGTATTGAGTTTGCTATCCTGTTACTGTTTCCAGCTTTTTGACTTGGATAACATTAATACCTGTTGCTGTTGGGTCTTGATCTAAAGATAGTGTCATTCACCTTTCACAGTACTAGTCTGATATTTAAATGTCCTTTTAATAAAATTAAGTGTTGAATTTGCTGCCCTGTTACTTACTTTAATCAGCTTTTAGCTGGGAGATTATTAATACCTGTTGCTCTGAGGGAAGTGTTTACAATGTCTGATCTTAAGTGATGTGCAGCAGTGATATCTGAACCAGCAAACGCAGTACAACACATGATTTAATGTGATTCAGAATGGCACCAAATGTTTGTTGGCCCATTTTTGGTGTAAGGTGGATGGGTGGTAGTTGATTTATTGAATGAACTGCTGGGGTGGGTAACACCTTCAGAGCAGCTGTTATAAACCAGTTGATAGGTCTATGTGTTATAATAGGCTGATGTATGCAGATGCTGCTAATTAAGTTTAATTATAGCTTTGTCATCAAATGTTCTTTAGTGCTTGAATGAAGCAATGCATATATTCACTCTCAGGTGAAACCTCCTTAATCCGAGCCATTACACCAGACAGTTGTCCGGGCATGGCAGCAGATCCGTCTGTGCATATGCAGACATGAAAGGACCGTTTTAGTTGTCCTGATATACAAACATCCAGTGACTTGTACAGTTCTGCTCCTGGAGTGTTGTTGGCAAAGATGGTTCACATAAAAAATCCTAAAGCACATCCTCCTGATAAAGATATGGCACATAAACAAGTAGTATTGCCTTGTTGTCGATATCTGTAGATTCCACAACCTGTAGTTTGTACCACGGTGGTGTATTAAACATCTTCAACAATTGTGTCTTAATGTCTTTGGCTATTTCCTCAATGCGCCCTAGTCACAGTGCTAGGCGACAAAGGCACATATGCTATCTTTTTAACAGCAGCCTCTCCTAGAAGTTCACAGCAAATGTCTTAAGTGGAGGGCAAGATCAATTCTTCACCAATAGTCAGTGGCTTTTTAGCATTAGCAATACGGTTAGCCACCAAATATGATGCTCTCAGTGCAACAGGCGAACATTCCCAAGAGAAATACACCACAGTAAATAAAATGGAAATAATTTAATATTTCTTGGGCGGCCCGGTACCATTTGATCCACGGACTGGTATCGGTCCGCGGCCCGGGGTTTGGGGACCACTGGGATAGAGTACTTGGTTCATTGGATAGAGTACTTGGTTCATTGGATAGGGTACTTGGTTCATTGGATAGAGTACTTGGTTCACTGGATAGTGTACATGGGTGTGTGTATGGTGTACTCGCCTTTCAGGGATATTTACTCCATATACACAAATTTCTTTCTTCCTTTTATTATGATTTTTAAAAAAAATATTTAAAAAAACAACATTCCATTAAATTTAAGAATTAAAAAACAAAATCCTATCATATAAGAAGAAAATCTTCTCTATGTTTTATATGGTTTGGTCATTTCTGTTGGATATAGAGTGCGATTCTTTACATTGATTCTTACATGACATAGTTTTAAACCCATTTAAACATGACATATATAATAAATATATAATAAGATGCTATAAAATAATGCAAGTTTGTAATATAAACTGAAAAAATTTTAAAATGCCTTTGAAATTAATTGAAGTGGGATTTTTAAAATATTTTATGAAAACATGATTAAGCATTTTGGAAAATTTCTGTAAAAATCTTTCTAGCTTCATTGTTGGAGTCTGTCAGCTTTGATATGTTGGAATCTTTATTTTTAGAATTACACCCTTTGGATTGATCAAACTTTTGTTTAAGTTGTAATGAAGTACTTGGGAATCATCCATCAATCCTTTCTAAAGACATGCATCTAGAAAAAAAAATCCACCCATTAAATTGCATCTAATTTATCCTGAATTGGGGCGCTTCATTGACTTAACATTATACAAGATATTGATTGAGAGCTCTTCTGGTCTGAAATGTATGGCTCAGCTCAGTGTGAATAGCGCTCAGTCTACACAATTATCTGGCTTAAGGGCATAACTTGGGGACAGCTTTAGTTGAATTGGTGATTACTACTGGGGACATGCCATGTCTCATGTTGTGTTAGATGTATGGCAAACCCAGTTGATGACATGCCATGTCACATGTTGTGTTAGATTATGGGCGAACACAGCTGGAGAAAGGGATGTCTTGTGTTGTGTTAGATGTATGGGCGAACACAGCTGGGACATGGGATGTCTTGTCTTGTGTTAGATGTATGGGTGAACACAGCTGGGGACATGCCATGTCGAATGTTGTGTTAGATGTATGACGAATACAGCTGGAGAAAGGGATGTCTTGTGTTGTGTTTGATGTACAGGTGAACACAGCTGGGACATGGGATGTCTTGTCTTGTGTTAGAAGTATGGGCGAACACAGCTGGGGCATGGGATGTCTTGTGTCGTGTTAGATGTATGGGCGAACACAGCTGGGACATGGGATGTCTTGTGTCGTGTTAGATGTATGGGCAAACACAGCTGGGACATGGGATGTCTTGTGTTGTGTTAGATGTATGGGTGAACACCGCTGGGGACATGCCATGTCTCATGTTGTGTTAGATGTATGACGAATACAGCTGGAGAAAGGGATGTCTTGCGTTGTGTTAGATGTACGGGTGAACACAGCTGGGACATGGGATGTCTTGCCTTGTGTTAGAAGTATAGGCGAACACAGCTGAGGCAAGGGATGTCTTGTGTCATGTTAGATGTATGGGTGATCACAGCTGGGACATGGTATGTCTTGTGTTGTGATAGATGTATGGGCAAACACAGCTGGGACATGAGATGTCTTTTCTTGTGTTAAATGTATGGGCGAACACAGCTGGGGCAAGGGATGTCTCATGTTGTGTTAGATGTATGGTGAATACAGCTTGGAAAAGGGATGTTTTGTGTTGTGTTAGATGTATGGCGAATACAGCTGGAGAAAGGGATGTCTTGTGTTGTGTTAGATGTATGGGCAAACACAGCTGGGGCCTAGGGATGTCTTGTGTTAGATGTATGGGTGAACACAGCTGGGGCAAGGCATGTCTTGTGTTGTGTTAGATGTATGGGTGAACACAGCTGGGACATGGGATGTCTTGTGTCGTGTTAGAGGTATGGGTGAACACAGCTGGGACATGTGATGTCTTGTGTTAGATGTATGGATGAACACAGCAGGGGCATGGTATTTTTCTGTTGTGTTAGATGTATTGGTGGCTCATGGGTTGAAGGGGGGGGGTGGTATCTTTTGTGTTAGATGGATTGGTGACTGCAGCTGGGGCATGGTGTATTTTCTGATGTGCCAGATGTTTTGATGAAGAATGGGGATATGATGTTTTCTGTTGTTCTAGATGTATTGATGAAGGATGGAAGATGTGATATTTTCTGTTGTGCTAGATGTATTGATGAAGGATGGAAGATGTGATGTTTTCTGTTGTGCTAGATGTATTGATGAAGGATGGAAGATGTGATGTTTTCTGTTGTGCTAGATGTATTGATGAAGGATGGAAGATGTGATGTTTTCTGTTGTGCTAGATGTATTGATGAAAGATGGAAGATGTGACGTTTTCTGTTGTGCTAGATGTATTGATGAAGGATGGAAGATATGATGTTTTCTGTTGTGCTAGATGTATTGATGAAGGATGGAAGATGTGATGTTTTCTGTTGTGCTAGATGTATTGATGAAGGATGGAAGATATGATGTTTTCTGTTGTGCTAGATGTATTGATGAAGGATGGAAGTTGTGATGTTTTCTGTTGTGCTAGATGTATTTATGAAGGATGGAAGATGTGCTGTTTTTGTTGCCCTAGATGTATTGATGGAAGATGCAGGGATGGTATGTTTAATACTGTCTCTTGTTTTGATATTGGCATATACCATGTTTACTATAGGACAGATTCTCTTAAATTTTCGATTACAGTCGCCTTGAAAAATTTAAATCTGCAACCGATTCGGTAAAAAGATATGTATAGTACACCAATAAATACCTACCACATAATAGAAAACATGTCCATTATTCATGAATTTGCCTACTGCATGTTGTGCTCCAACAGTCATCTGTACTTAATCAGTCTATTGACATTGGTGCTGACACAGTCAACTGTCCTACATCAGTCTATTGACATTAGTGCTCACACAGTAAACTGTCCTACATCAGTCTATTGACATTTTTTAACTGTCCTACATCAGACTATGGCATTGGTGCTTTCACAGTAAAACGTCCTACATCAGTCTATGGTATTGGTGCTCACACAGTAAACTGTCCTACATCAGTCTATTGACGTTAGTGCTCTCACAGAGAACTGTCCTACATCCGTCTATTGACATTGGTGAACTGTCCTACATCAGTCTATTGACGTTAGTGCTCTCACAGTGAACTGTACTAACTAACGCACATATTCTGGTGAAGGTCTGAGATTACTCTCTTATGACCCCGGCGAGTAAATTGGCTATCAACTCCATCTGTTGAGCTGAGCCATACAACATGTCCCTCACAAAGGATCCTCCAACCGCCCTGGCTTCCCCTGGGAGATCTAGTGCGGGACACTCCGTCAACAGATGTTCTAAGGTCTCCGGGGCCAGGCTGCAGTGCCGGCAGGTAGGATCTCTGTTGTTGTCCAACCTCCAGAAATATGTGCGCAGGGGGCAGTGCTCGGTGCGCATCTGCGTTACTAAACTCTGCACTCTACGACCTAACCCCCACCATGGGTCTTGTTTGCTAGGAGTAGGCAAGTTCGAATAGACGCCTCTGGCGGTCGTGTTGTCAGCCCATTGCCTGTACCACTTCTGCCTGAAGTGGTCCGCCAGCCAGTTTTTGACTCCCAAGAAAGTCATTGGTACTTCTGGCTGAGGCTGGGCTGCCCCGGTTTTCGCCAGAGTGTCAGCTATCTCATTGCCACTGATGTTGACATGCCCTGGTATCCATTGCATTTCAACCTTGCACCCTATTTCATCAAGTCTGCATATGTCGTTGTGAATGACGTCGACCAAGCTTGTGGTACCCTGTCTCTTCTCCAAGATCTCAAGAGCGGATCTTGAGTCTGAGAAGACGACAATATCGAGCCCCGCATGCTCCGTCCCTTCCAGAGTGACACGGACTCTCTCCAAGGCCTTGTGCATAGCTATAAGCTCCGCGTCGAAGTTTGACGCTGTAGTCCCACAAGGCCCGGAGAGTTTTTCATCGGGCGGTCCACCTACTGGGTACTGAATAAGCGCACCGTACCCAGCAGTTTTTTTCCTAAAGTCAGCAGAGCCGTCCGTGAACACTTTCACAGGTATGTGCGTGAACACATCCATGGTCTCAAGGGCAGCCACTCTCTGTACATGTTCAGGGCTTCGTTTCGTCACTGCTGCATCTGTCAAGGCCAAATGTATGGAGGGGCGTGAGGGTTCCGCATAAGGCGGATTAACTGGGATTTGGGTCAGTCGTTCTCTATTTGGGGGCAGGGGGACTGTCCTCTCCAGCTCCACGACCTGGTGCATGAAAGAGGACCTCTTTAGTCTCCTGCCACCCACCCAGTTATTTTGCATTTGAAAGGCTGGTTCATTTTCACCGAGCCGTCGGTACCTCTCTACGGTATTTAAGATGGATTTTTCCCTCCTAATTTGTAGTGGTTCTACATTGGCCAAGACTTCTACAGCAGCTGTGGGAGTAGTCCTGTATGCGCCACAGATGAATCTCAGTGCCTGATTCTGGATTCGGCCCAGTTTTTCCAATGCGGTCTTGCTTGCAAAGGATTGGACCGGCATACTGTAGTCCATCACCGACCTTACACTGCTTAGAAAGAGAGCTCTAAGCGTACTTGCGTTCGCGCCCCAACTTGTGCAAGCCAATTTTTTCACCAGGTTAAGCTTGGCGGTCGCCTGGGAGCAGAGGTCCTGTACAAAATTGTGCATTTGTACCTTTTGGTCCAGCTTAACTCCCAAGTAGACCGGTTGTTTGTCCCACTTTAGTGCTACATCGCCCACCTTGAGCTCGATCTCCTGTTTGAGAATGGTCCGCCCATTTGTGAAGAGTGAGTAGACCGTCTTCTCGGTGTTAATTTCCTGATGCCACCGCCGCATGTACCTGTTGATAGCAGAAAGGTCCTGCTGTAATAGCGTCTGCAGGCGGTGGACATCCTTCCCGGTGCTCCAAATTACCAAATCGTCCACATACATGGCAGAGCTAGTCGTTAGCACCTGTGGCAGGTCATTGATGTAGGCGAGGAAAAGGGTGCAACTGAGGGCAGACCCTTGCGGGAGTCCTTCCTCAAGTGTCCTCTTCCTGGAGGTTTCACCGCCGAATTTCGTGTTTATCGTCCGGTTTGTAAGAAAACCGGAGATCCACCTGTACATGTTCGCGGTTACTCCCAACGCCTGCAGCTTCAACAATAGACCGGACCTCCAAACTCGGTCGTAGGCTTGTTTGAGGTCGAAAAATACTGCCACTGTATGGGATTTCTTTTGGAGCCCATCTGTTATGGACTGGAGAAGACGGAGCACTTGGTCCACTGGCTGCATTCCCTTGCGGAAGCCCGCCTGTATTGGGCTGAGACTCTTAGTGCTCTCCAAGTGCCAGTAGAGTCTCTGGTTGACCATTCTCTCGGCCACCTTCCCTAACATCGATGTCAGGGAGATCGGCCTGTAGCCATCAGGTTTATCGAGTTTCTTCCCTTCTTTGGGAATAGGGACGATGGTAGCACTTAGCCAAGCTTTGGGTAGGATTCCCGTTACCCATGTTCTGTTGATAATTTCCAATAGCGTTTTCCTTGCTATTGGGCCAAGGTTTTTTATCATTTCGTTGCAGATTTTGTCCTGACCTGGTGCCTTGGCGGCGTCACACTTGTTAATGGCGGTTTGCAATTCGGCCAAAGTGAAAGGTGCGGTGAAAACCTCAGCATGCGGCCCCCACTTCTGGGCCACTTCTCCATTTCGCCGGAGACGGTTAAGGTTCTGGCTCTCTCTGGTCTCTTTCTGCTTCCGGTTTATCTTTGCAAAATGCTTGTTTAAGGCATCGGCACTTTTGGCATCTGTGGTAGCCGTGCCTGTCGTCGTTTGCAACGGTCGCAGATTCCTGATTTTTCCCGTGCAGGATAATGAGTCCATCAATCGCCAGACCTTTTTGCCGTCTTTCAGGTCGAGTTTTCCACATGAACTAACCCATTTTTCCTTTTTTGCCCTATCGACCTCCCGCCGGACCTCTGCCGTCAGTTTATTGTAAGCCGCTCGAGCAGCGACCGTCTTCAACTTACCGGCTTTGGTCCGGGCTCTCTTTCGTTCACGGACTAACTTTGCCAAATTCTTATTCCAAAAAGGACGGAACTTGCGGTTCCCGTTTGTTCTCGGGATCGTTTGTTTTGCCACAGTGAGGATACCACTCACAAAGTCGTTATATGCATCGTCAATGCTTTTGGATGTATTGGGAGTCTCAGTTGACTCCGCAATCATGCGTTCTGTTCGCTCCTGGAACAGGGACCACTTGGCTTTACCAAACAACCAGTGTCTCCTAGCAAATCTAGGTCTTATAAGTGAAAGACAGATTGTAATGAGGGTAGGTTTGTGGTCACTGCCAATCTCGTCCAGTACTTCACACTGGGTCTTTGCCTCGAGCTCAGCAGAGACCAGTGTAATGTCGGGCCGTGACAGGGCACTATTTCCCGTGTGGAGCAGTGTGGGTTCACTGTCACCGTTCTGAAGTCTGATAAGATTGGTTGTGAGCTCAACCTCCTCTAAATAGCGCCCAGAGGCGTTAGTATCAGGGTAGCCCATATCCCCCATATGGGCGTTAAAATCACCAGCTATGATCCTATCACTAAAAGTAGTTGTGCCTTGCAGTGGCAGGCACAGAGTGTTCCTGGGAGTGTTATAAATATTGCTTATAGTAAAAGATTTCCCACCTAAAATTACCTTCAGGGTCAGAGTATCTGTCCCACCAATATTTTTGCTTTCTACAAGCTCCGCTGTGAGGTGGTTTTTCACTAATGTTACCAGGCCTCGGCACCTTACGCAGGTGCAGCGGTAGACCGAGAAGCCCGTGATGTGCAATGGGTGCTTCTTCAAAAGGGTCTCTTGTAGTAAAGCCACGTCCACATCCCGGTTGTGGAGTAATTTGGTGAGTTTTGTGTAAATTACTAGCCATATTAAAGAATAATAACTAGGCTGTATTCTCTTACCTTCTCCCGGGTAGAAGTTACAAGTAACCTCCCCCCTTCACCTTGGGAGATAGACGCAAAGGCGTGAGTTTTTTGGCTTCAGGTAGTCAGGTCTACCCTACTAGTCTTTTACGCCGCGTAGAGGCAAAACTCTTGCAAAAGAGTGAACTGTACTAAATCCGTCTATTGACATTGGTGAACTGTCCTACATCAGTCTATTGACTTCGGTGCTCTCACAGTGAACTGTCCTACATCAGTCTATTGACATTAGTGCTCTCACAGTGAACTGTACTACATCCGTCTATTGACATTGTTGAACTGTCCTACATCCGTCTATTGACATTAGTGAACTTTCCTACATCCGTCTGTTGACATTGGTGAACTGTCCTACATCAGTCTATTGACTTTGGTGCTCTCACAATGAACTTTCCTACATCAGTCTATTGACATTAGTGCTCTCACAGTGAACTGTACTACATCAGTCTATTGTCATTGGTGCTTTCACAGTAAAACGTCCTACATCAGTCTATGGCATTGGGTCTCTCACAGTGAACTGTCCTACATCAGTCTATGGCATTGGTGCTCACACAGTGAACTGTACTTAATCAGTCTGTTGACATTCGTGCTGACACTGTCAACTGTCCTACATCAATCTATTGACACTGTTGCTCACAAAGTGAACTGTCCTAAATCAGTCTATGGACATTGGTGCTCACAAAGTGAACTGTCCTACATCAGTCTATTGACATTGGTGTTCACACAGTGAACTGTCCTACATCAGTCTTTTGACATTGGTGCTCACAAAGTGAACTGTCTTACATCAGTCTATTGACATTGGTGCTCACAAAGTGAACTGTCTTACATCAGTCTAATGACATTGGTGCTCACAAAGTGAACTGTCCTACATCAGTCTATTGACATTGGTGTTCACACAGTGAACTGTCCTACATCAGTCTATTGACATTGGTGCTCACAAAGTGAACTGTCCTACATCAGTCTATGGCATTGGTGCTCACACAGTGAACTGTTCTAAATCATTCTATTGACATTGGTGAACTGTCCAACATCAGTCTATGGCAGTGGTTCTCAACCTTTCTAGTGCCGCGACCCTTTAAAACAGTTTGTCATGTCGTGGCGACCCACAGCCACTCAATTATTTTCGTGGCTACTTCATATGTAATGATTTTTTTTTCAGATGGTCTTATGCGACCCCTGGAAAATGGTCCCGCGACCCCTTTTGGGGGTCGCGACCCACAGGTTAAAAACCGCAGGTCTATGGCAGCAATGAACTGTCCTACATCAGTCTAGGGCATTGGTGCTCTCGCAATGAACTGTCCTACATCAGTCTAGGGCATCGGTGCTCTCACAGTAAAATGTCCTATATCAGTCTATGGCAACAGTTCTCTCACAGAGAACTGCCCTACATCAGTCTATTGACATTGGTGATCACACAGTAAACTGTTCTACATGAGTCTATTGACATTGGTGCTCACACAGTGAACTGTACTACATCAGTCTATTGACATTGTTGCTCTCAAAGTGAACTGTCCTACATCAGTCTATTGACATTTTTGCCCACACGGTGAACTTTCCTACATCAGTCTATTGACATTGGTGCTCACACTGTATTGGTGCTCACAAAGTGAACTGTCCTAAATCAGTCTATGGACATTGGTGCTCACAAAGTGAACTGTCCTACATCAGTCTGTTGACATTGATTCTGACGCAGTCAACTGTCCTACATCAGTCTATTGCCATTGTTGCTCACAAAGGGAAATGTCCTACATCAGTCTATTGCCATTGTTGCTCACAAAGGGAAATGTCCTACATCAGTCTATTGACATTGGTGCTCACACCATGAACTCTCAGGCACCAACCGATTGATAATGGTTCCTAAACTGTGACTAGTTAGGTGAAAGGTGATTGATATTGGTTCCTAAATTGTGACTAGTTAGGTAAAAGGTGATTGATAATGGTTCCTAAATTGTGACTAGTTAGGTAAAAGGTGATTGATATTGGTTCCTAAACTGTGACTAGTTAGGTGAAAGGTGATTGATATTGGTTCCTAAATTGTGACTAGTTAGGTGAAAGGTGATTGATATTGGTTCCTAAATTGTGACTAGTTAGGTAAAAGGTGATTGATATTGGTTCCTAAACTGTGACTAGTTAGGTGAAAGGTGATTGATATTGGTTCCTAAACTGTGACTAGTTAGGTGAAAGGTGATTGATATTGGTTCCTAAATTGTGACTAGTTAGGTAAAAGGTGATTGATAATGGTTCCTAAATTGTGACTAGTAAGGTAAAAGGTGATTGATAATGGTTCCTAAACTGTGACTAGTTAGGTGAAAGGTGATTGATATTGGTTCCTAAATTGTGACTAGTTAGGTAAAAGGTGATTGATAATGGTTCCTAAATTGTGACTAGTTAGGTAAAAGGTGATTGATATTGGTTCCTAAACTGTGACTAGTTAGGTGAAAGGTGATTGATATTGGTTCCTAAATTGTGACTAGTTAGGTGAAAGGTGATTGATATTGGTTCCTAAATTGTGACTAGTTAGGTAAAAGGTGATTGATATTGGTTCCTAAACTGTGACTAGTTAGGTGAAAGGTGATTGATATTGGTTCCTAAACTGTGACTAGTTAGGTGAAAGGTGATTGATAATGGTTCCTAAACTGTGACTAGCTAGGTAAAAGGTGATTGATATTGGTTCCTAAACTATGACTAGTTAGGTAAAAGGTGATTGATATTGGTTCCTAAACTGTGACTAGTTAGGTGAAAGGTGATTGATATTGGTTCCTAAACTGTGACTAGTTATGTAAAAGGTGATTGATAATGGTTCCTAAACTGTTACTAGTTAGGTCAAAGGTGATTGATATTGTTCCTTAACTGTGACTAGCTAGGTTAAAGGTTATTGACAATGGTTCTCAGACCGTGACGTATCATGTGCAATTGGATTTACCACGCTCCTCACACCGTGATGCTCTTTTGATCGACTTATATAGGAGACAAGTATTGGCTTGACGCCAGATGGTAGCTACGCCTTTACACAGACGCCGTGTTACGTTATTGACTTAAGTGACGGTGATAGTGATGGGTATCGCAGCCAGGGCTTGCATAGATGGACATGTTGTGGTACACTCGAATTATGTCTTCCACTTGGATTAAACACACAATCTCTCTTGGCACACTTGATTAGCTTGATCACCTTGTATGAAGACTTGGACTTTTTTTCATTGCCAGCATTGTAACACATTATGTCACAGATTGCAATCAGCCGCTCAACTGTTGAAGAAGGACAATGGTCGAAGCAGCGAGACGTGGGCATCTAATAATCCTACTGTCCCACTTTGGGCGGCTTATTTGTGTGTGTATGTAAAGTTATCAGAGCGTGACACGGTTGTCAGTCATGGTGGTACTACAGTGTAAGCAACGAAAATGGCCTTTTTCATATTGCTGGTGTATAAAACCCCGCGTGGATCAGAAACATGAGTGGAATGCATCATCATTCCGAGCTGTAACTGAAATGTACATGGCTTTTCCCATTTAGGCGAAAACAAGTAAGATGTATTGTGTCTATGGTCAAACATTGCTGGTGGCCAGGCACGGAAATTAGATGTTGTGCTGCAGACCGCGCAATGGTAGCGAGGTTAAACAAGGTAAGGGGTCATCACTGGGTCACCTTGGAATTATATCCCCCCACCCCGAGTTGGCTCCATTTAGCTGAACTCATCCATGTTTCATCTTAAACAGCCGGCCGTGGAATTGTATGACCTCTGTGATCTTTCTTACTTGTCTGTCGGATTGCTGTGCTGACCTCGTTTTCCTTCAAATCACTGTTCAATCATTGGCTGTAAACACTCACAGCTCATTGGCTGTAAACACTCACAGCCAGTAGGAAGTTTGGGTTCTGTAAACACTCACAGCCTGTAGGAAGTTTGGGCTCTGTAAACACTCACAGCCAGTAGGAAGTTTGGGCTCTGTAAACACTCACAGCCAGTAGGAGGTTTGGGCTCTGTAAACACTCACAGCCAGTGGGAGGTTTGGGTTCTGTAAACACTCACAGCCAGTAGGAGGTTTGGGTTCTGTAAACACTCACAGCCTGTAGGAAGTTTGGGTTCTGTAAACACTCACAGTAAGTAGGAAGTTTGGGTTCTGTAAACAATCACAGCCTGTAGGAAGTTTGGGTTCTGTAAACACTCACAGTCTGTAGGAAGTTTGGGTTCTGTAAACACTCACAGCCTGTATGAAGTTTGGGTTCTGTAAACACTCACATTCTGTAGGAAGTTTGGGTTCTGTAAACACTCACAGCCTGTAGGAAGTTTGGATTCTGTAAACACTCACAGCCTGTAGGAAGTTTGGGTTCTGTAAACACTCACAGTCTGTAGGAGGTTTGGGTTCTGTAAACACTCACAGTAAGTAGGAAGTTTGGGTTCTGTAAACACTCACAGTCTGTAGGAAGTTTGGGTTCTGTAAACACTCACAGTCTGTAGGAAGTTTGGGTTCTGTAAACACTCACAGTCTGTAGGAAGTTTGGGTTCTGTAAACACTCACAGCCTGTAGGAAGTTTGGGTTCTGTAAACACTCACAGTCTGTAGGAAGTTTGGGTTCTGTAAACACTCACAGTAAGTAGGAAGTTTGGGTTCTGTAAACACTCACAGTCTGTAGGAAGTTTGGGTTCTGTAAACACTCACAGTCTGTAGGAAGTTTGGGTTCTGTAAACACTCACAGCCTGTAGGAAGTTTGGGTTCTGTAAACACTCACAGTCTGTAGGAAGTTTGGGTTCTGTAAACACTCACAGCCTGTAGGAAGTTTGGGTTCTGTAAACACTCACAGTCTGTAGGAAGTTTGGGTTCTGTAAACACTCACAGTCTGTAGGAACTCGCCTCAGTCAGATAGCATCGGTTACGAGATCTATACTTGAATATGGTCTCTTGTGGTCAGGTCATGTCGTCCTTTGGTTGAGTTCATGAACTTTCTGGTTATTATCGTGAATCCATTTTTATTATTCAATAAGTGGATGCTGTACTTTGTTTTATTTTATATATTTTTCTTCTTTGATGCGCACCTAAATAATTACTCAGAGATTTTGAATTTTTAAAAATATTTTTTTAAAAATTGGCTATTTATTAGGATTTTTGGAAAACTCGTTTTGAGAGATTTGATATTTCTCTTCTTACGCGGTCTTTTAACGCTTTGTAAAATTTCGGATCTTGCCTTATATCTGTGAGTAAAATCATCTGTTGGGCTGGTATCTGTGAGTAAAATCATCTGTTGGGCTGGTAATCTGTGAGTAAAATCGTCTGTTGACCTTGTATCTATGGAATAAAATCATCTCTTGGCCTGGAATTTGTGAGTGAAATCATCTGTTCAACTCGTATCTGTGAGTTAAATCATCTGTTCACCTTGTGTATGTGAGTAAAAATCATCTCATGGCCTGGTATCTGGAATTAAAATAATCTATTCACCTGGTATATGTGAGTAAAATCATTGTTCGCCTGGTATATGTGAGTAAAATCATTGTTCGCCTGGTATATGTGAGTAAAAAATATGTTCACCTGGTATATGTGAGTAAAATCATCTCATGGCCTGGTATCTGTGAGTAAAATCATCTGTTCACCTGGCATATGTGAGTAAAATCATCTCATGGCCTGGTATCTGTGAGTAAAATCATCTGTTCACCTGGCATCTGTGAGTAGAATCATCTCATGGCCTGGTATCTGTGAGTAAAATAATCTGTTCACCTGGCATATGTGAGTAAAATCATCTCATGGCCTGGTATCTGTGAGTAAAATCATCTGTTCACCTGGCATCTGTGAGTAAAATCATCTCATGGCCTGGTATCTGTGAGTAAAATCATCTGTTGGGCTGGTAATCTGTGAGTAAAATCGTCTGTTGACCTTGTATTTTTGGAATTAAATCATCTCTTGGCCTGGAATTTGTGAGTGAAATCATCTGTTCAACTCGTATCTGTGAGTTAAATCCTCTGTTCACCTTGTGTATGTGAGTAAAAATCATCTCATGGCCTGGCATCTTGAATTAAAATAATCTATTCACCTGGAATATGTGAGTAAAATCATTGTTCGCCTGGTATATGTGAGTAAAATCATTGTTCGCCTGGTATATGTGAGTAAAAAAATATGTTCACCTGGTATATGTGAGTAAAATCATCTCATGGCCTGGTATCTGTGAGTAAAATCATCTGTTCACCTGGCATATGTGAGTAAAATCATCTCATGGCCTGGTATCTGTGAGTAAAATCATCTCATGGCCTGGTATCTGTGAGTAAAATCATCTGTTCACCTGGCATCTGCGAGTAAAATCATCTGTTCACCTGGCATCTGTGAGTAAAATCATCTGTTCACCTGGCATCTGCGAGTAAAATCATCTGTTCACCTGGCATCTGTGAGTAAAATCATCTGTTCACCTGGTATCTGTGAGTAAAATCATCTCATGGCATGGTATATGTGAGTAAAATCATCTCATGGCCTGGTTTCTGTGAGTAAATCATCTCATGGCCTGGTATCTGTGAGTAAAATCATCCATATGTTTGCTCTAGTTACGAATCGTTTCTAAAAACACGAAGAATCGATACGAAACGTCAAATTCTTGGGATCAGTTTGTTGACAGTACACGTATGTAGCACCCCGACAGCTGGTATCGATCCACTTGGAGCCATGTATCTTGTACAACGGGGTCAAAGTGATTGAAGGATGTTGGTGTTTGAAGTAAGGGGGAGGGCGTGTTATGTGGCTTATTAAGGTATATTTGTTAGAGTCGTGGTGGTATTTATGTTAGTTGTTTATACCAATTTGGGGTTAAAGAATAAACATGTTTAAACAATTGACTTGAATTAAAACCCCAATAATACTGATGTTTCTTTTGTGCTCAGTAAGATCCACCACCAACTGACTCAAATACCATTAGCTGAAATGTGCATAAAGGTATCAAAATATACCTGATGTCATTCTGTCCCTACCATTAGCTGAAATGTGCATAAATGTATCAAGATATACCTGATGTCATTCTGTCCCCAACATTAGCTGAAATGTGCATAACGGTATCACGATATACCTGATGTCATTCTGTCCCCACCATTAGCTGAAATGTGCATAACGGTATCACGAAATACCTGCTGTCATTCTGTCCCCACCATTAGCTGAAATGTGCATAAAGGTAGCACGATATACCTGATGTCATTCTGTCCCTATCATTAGCTGAAATGTGCATAAAGGTAGCACGATATACCTGCTGTCATTCTGTCCCCACCATTAGCTGAAATGTGCATAGCGGTATCAAGATATACCTGGTGTCATTCTGTCCCTACCATTAGCTGAAATGTGCATAAAGGTATCAATGTATACCTGATGTCATTCTGTCCCCACCATTAGCTGAAATGTGCATAAAGGTATCACGGTATACCTGATGTCATTCTGTCCCAACCATTAGCTGAAATGTGCATAAAGGTATCACGATATACCTGATGTCATTATGTCCCTACCATTAGCTGAAATGTGCATAACTGTATCACGATATACCTGCTGTCATTCTGTCCCCACCATTAGCTGAAATGTGCTTATGGTATCAAGATATACCTGATGTCATTCTGTCCCCACCATTAGCTGAAATGTGCTTATGGTATCACGATATACCTGATGTCATTCTGTCCCTACCATTAGCTGAAATGTGCATAACGGTATCACAATATACCTGCTGTCATTCTGTCCCCACCATTAGCTGAAATGTGCATAAAGGTAGCACGATATACCTGATGTCATTCTGTCCCTACCATTAGCTGAAATGTGCATAACGATATCACGATATACCTGGTGTCATTATGTCCCTACCATTAGCTGAAATGTGCATAAAGGCATCAAGATATACCTGATGTCATTATGTCCCTACCATTAGCTGAAATGTGCATAAAGTTATCAACATATACCTGGTGTCATTCTGTCCCTACCATTAGCTGAAATGTGCATAACTGTATCACGATATACCTGCTGTCATTCTGTCCCCACCATTAGCTGAAATGTGCATAAAGGTAGCACGATATACCTGATGTCATTCTGTCCCCACCATTAGCTGAAATGTGCATAAAGGTATCACGATTTACCTGATGTCATTCTGTCCCTACCATTAGCTGAAATGTGCATAAAGGTATCACGATGAACCTGATGTCACTCTGTCCCCACCATTAGCTGAAATGTGCATAAAAGTTTCACGATATACATGATGTCATTCTGTCCCCAACATTAGCTGAAATGTGCTTATGGTATCACGATATACCTGATGTCATTCTGTCCCTACCATTAGCTGAAATGTGCTTATAGTATCAAGATATACCTGATGTCATTCTGTCCCCACCATTAGCTGAAATGTGCTTATGGTATCAAGATATACCTGATGTCATTCTGTCCCCACCATTAGCTGAAATGTGCTTATAGTATCACGATATACCTGATGTCATTCTGTCCCTACCATTAGCTGAAATGTGCATAATGGTATCAAGATATACCTGATGTCATTCTGTTCCCACCATTAGCTGAAATGTGCATAAAGGTAGTACGATATACCTGATGTCATTCTGTCCCCACCATTAGCTGAAATGTGCATAAAGGTAGCACGATATACCTGATGTCATTCTGTCCCCACCATTAGCTGAAATGTGCATAAAGATATCAACATATACCTGGTGTCATTCTGTCCCTACCATTAGCTGAAATGTGCATAACGGTATCACGATATACCTGCTGTCATTCTGTCCCCACCATTAGCTGAAATGTGCATAAAGGTAGCACGATATACTTGATGTCATTCTGTCCCTATCATTAGCTGAAATGTGCACACAGGTATCAAGATATACCTGATGTCATTCTGTCCCTACCATTTGCTGAAATGTGCATAAAGGTATCAAGAGATACCTGATGTCATTCTGTCCCCACCATTAGCTGAAATGTGCATAAAGGTAGCACGATACACCTGATGTCATTCTGTCCCACCATTAGCTGAAATGTGCATAAAGGTATCACGATATACCTGATGTCATTATGTCCCCACCATTAGCTGAAATGTGCATAACGGTATCAAGATATACCTAATGTCATTCTGTCCCTACCATTAGCTGAAATGTGCATAACGGTATCACAATATACCTGCTGTCATTCTGTCCCCACCATTAGCTGAAATGTGCATAAAGGCATCAAGATATACCTGATGTCATTATGTCCCTACCATTAGCTGAAATGTGCATAAAGGTATCACGATATACCTGCTGTCATTCTGTCCCTACCATTAGCTGAAATGTGCATAAAGGTATCACGATGAACCTGATGTCACTCTGTCCCCACCATTAGCTGAAATGTGCATAAAAGTTTCACGATATACCTGGTGTCATTCTGTCCCTACCATTAGCTGAAATGTGCATAAAGGTATCACGATATACCTGATGTCATTCTGTCCCCACCATTAGCTGAAATGTGCATAAAGGTATCACGATGAACCTTTATGTCATTCAGCCCCATGCTCAAAGCCATTAATGCACCTCAGTTGTTTTTGTTGTTTTTGTTCATTCATTTTCACATAGCAAGTCTTATACTCTCTCACATGGCAAGTGTTATACTCTCATATGATAAGTCTTATACTCTCACATGGCAAGACTTATACTCTCTCACATGTCAAGTCTTACACGCTCACATGGCAATTCTTATACTCTCACATGACACGTCTTATACTCTCACATGGCACGTCTCATACTCTTACATGGCAAGTCTTAAACTCTCTGACATGACAAGTCTTATACTCTCACATGGCAAGTCTTATAATCTCTCACATGACTAGTCTTATACTCTCTCACATGGCAAGTCTTATACTCTCACACGAAAAGTCTTATACTCTCACACGAAAAGTCTTATACTCTATCACATGGCAACTCATACTCTCACATGGCAAGTCTTATACTCTCTCACATGGCAGGTCTTAAACTCTCACATGGCAAGTCTTACACTCTCTCAAATGACAAGTCTTATACTCTCTCACATGACAAGTCTTATACTCTCTCACATGACAAGTCTTATACTCTCACATGACAAGTCTTATACTCTCACATGACAAGTCTTATAATCTCTCACATGACAAGTCTTATACTCTCTCACATGGCAAGTCTTATACTCTCACACGAAAAGTCTTATACTCTCTCACATGGCAACTCTTATACTCACATGGCAAGTCTTATACTCTCTCACATTGCAGGTCTTAAACTCTGACATGGCAAGTCTTATACTCTCTCACATGGCAGGTCCTATACTCTCTCACATAGCAAGTCGTATACTCTCTCAAATGACAAGTCTTATACTCTCTCACATGACAAGTCTTATACTCTCACATGACAAGTCTTATTCTCTCTCACATGACAAGTCTTATACTCTCTCACATGACAATTCTTATACTCTCTCACATGACAATTCTTATACTCTCTCACATGATAAGTCTTATACTTTCACATGACAAGTCTTATACTCTCTCACATGACAAGTCTTATACTCTCTCACATGACAAGTCTTATACTTTCACATGACAAGTCTTTTACTATAATTGAATCATATCAGTTGTAGTAGTGAAATGGTCTTATACTACACTCCAGGCAATGTCGCACCCTGAGATTCGTTACACTACAAAGACTATGACTAAAAATAGAACTCAAAAGGACACATTACATTATACTGACTCCAAACAAATGCCAACAAGGACTGAATTTGATGATGAGTTTCAGTCCAATGCTACAGCAGATGAAGCAAATGATTGCGTGCTATGAATAAGATTGACTTATTCCAGCAAAGCCTCAGTCAAGACACCACCGAGATCATGCTCTATGTTGTAGCCTCTGTCTTGACACCACCGAGATCATGCTCTATTTTGTAGTAATTGTAGCCTCATTCTAGACACCACCGAGATCATGCTCTATTTTGTAGCCTCAGTCTAGACACCACCGAGATTATGCTTTATGTTGTAGCCTCAGTCTAGACACCATCGAGATCATGCTCTATTTTGTAACCTCAGTCTAGACACCACCGAGATCTAACATTATCTTAGTATAAATCAATTTGTTATTAGAATTCTCTAACATTTATCTTAGTATAAATCCATTTTTTTTTAGAATTCTTTAACATTTATTTTAATATAAATCAATTACTTATTAAAATTCTCTAACATTTCTCTTAGTAAAAATGAATTTTTTTTTTTCATTAACTGATTGTAAGAAAACGAAATGATCCAAAACTTGACTTTTGTATGTTAAGAAACGTTTCAATTGTCAATTGTCAATTTCCAGCGCCTTAAATCAGATATTTTTCTGAAGCCATGACAAAGGATTTGGCCACCAGTTTATGTTGAGGTGCAGCGTAATCTCTGAAAGGCTTTCTATCTTCACTGATCCTTGTGGCAGTTGGGGTGGGGCTGACCCATTGTCAATCATATAGAATTGATTAGCGCTCCGGTTCATCATTTATACAACAGACTCTTGGAGACGGCTCATCATTAATAATTGAGGCTATTTTTCGGGGCAACAGCTTACCGTGTGACCGAGGATGGAGGTGTGCTGGTTTATTGTCAATGGCTTCACATTAGAAAATTTGTGAAAAATCGAGGATTTTGTCTCAGTTGTTTTAAATGTTGGAAATGGGATTAAATATAAGTTCTGGCTGTTGAGAACATGCAATAGTTTGTTACTGCGCAACGTCCCAACACTCATATTGACCCTTCCCCAGTTCAAAACATTGACCAAAATGCCCACATTCCATAACGATTTTTGTTTACATCCCTTCTCCCGATAAGAAGGGTACCCGGTGAGATCAGGCGGATTAGCAGTGCATCGACAGAACAGCTGTCGCAATTGCTGTTGGGTCCCGTCGTGGAGAGCGGTTGAGAGTTGGATCCCGTCGTGGAGGGCGGTTCACAGTTGGGTCCCGTCATGGAGGGCGGTTGAGAGTTGGATCCCGCCGTGGAAGGCGGTTGAGAGTTGGATCCCGTCGTGGAGGGTGGTTGAGAGTTGTGTCCCGTCGTGGAGGGTGGTTGACAGTTGTGTCCCGTCGTGGAGGGTGGTTGAGAGTTGTGTCCCGTCGTGGAGGGCGGTTGACAGTTGGGTCCCGTCGTGGAGAGCGGTTGAGAGTTGGATCCCGTCGTGGAGGGCGGTTGACAGTGGGGTCCCGTCATGGAGGGCGGTTGAGAGTTGGATCCCGCCGTGGAAGGCGGTTGAGAGTTGGATCCCGTCGTGGAGGGCGGTTGAGAGTTGTGTCCCATCGTGAAGGGTGGTTGAGAGTTGTGTCCCGTCCTGGAGGGCGGTTGGAGTTGGATCCCGTCGTGGAGGGCGGTCAGAGTTTGGTCCCGTCGTGGAGGGCGGTCGAGAGTTGGGTTCCGTCGTGGAGTGTGGTTGGAAGTTGGGTCCCGTTGTGTTGGGGGGGGGCGGTTGAGTGTGGCCGTAGTAGATGGGGTTGAGAGTGGCCGTAGTGGAGGTGGTTGAGAGTGGCCGTAGTGGAGGTGGTTGAGAGTGGCCGTAGTGGAGGTGGTTGAGAGTGGCCGTAGTGGAGGTGGTTGGGAGTGGCCGTAGTGGAGGTGGTTGACAGTGGCCGTAGTGGAGGTGGTTGAGAGTGGCCGTAGTGGAGGTGGTTGACAGTGGCCGTAGTGGAGGTGGGTGAGAGTGGGCGGAGTGGAGGTGGTTGAGGGTGGGCGTGGTGGAGGTGGTTGAGAGTGGCCGTAGTGGAGGTGGTTGAGAGTGGCCGTAGTGGAGGTGGTTGAGAGTGGCAGTAGTGGAGGTGGTTGAGAGTGGCCGTTGTAAAGGTTGGTTGAGAGTGGCCGTAGTAGAGGTTGGTTGTGTGGTTGAGAGTGGCCGTAGTGGAGGTGGTTGAGAGTGGCCGTAGGGGAGGTGGTTGAGAGTGGCCGTAGTGGAGGTGGTTGACAGTGGCCGTAGTGGAGGTGGTTGAGAGTGGCCGTAGTGGAGGTGGTTGACAGTGGCCGTAGTGGAGGTGGTTGAGAGTGGCCGTAGTGGAGGTGGTTGAGAGTGGCAGTAGTGGAGGTGGTTGAGAGTGGCCGTTGTAAAGGTTGGTTGAGAGTGGCCGTAGTAGAGGTTGGTTGAGAGTGGCCCTAGTAGAGGGTGTTTGAGAATCGCCCTAGTAGAGGGTGTTTGAGAGTGGCCCTAGTACAGGTTGGTTGAGAGTGGCCCTAGTAGAAGGTGGTTGAGAGTGGCCCTAGTAGAGGGTTGTTGAGAGTGGCTTTTTATTTATAAAAGTTCCATTGTACCCCGTACTGATGTCCCCGTCGTAACGACTTTCACCGAACCCCCCCCCCCCCCCCAAAAAAAAAAAGAAAGAAAAAAAATGAAACAAATAAAAATCAAAATCCTCGAACCGTTTAGTCCCCACGGTAACCAGATAGCAATTATCCGCTATTTACACTCTGTTGCTCCTAAAATCCCGGCTTCGCTTTTAATTGTTGGGGGTTTTGAGGTGTCCCCTTGGGATGGGTCCGGTTAATTGTTCTTGGTTGTTTTGGATCAACTTGTACTCGCGGGTTCCAGTCTGAACTTAGAAATTAATTATGTTTTCCAGTGTGAACTTAGTGATAAAATCTATGTTCCAGTCTGAACTTATGGAGTAAGTCTTTCTTCCAGTGTGAACTTAGGGATAAAATCTATCTTCCAGTCTGAACTTAGGGAGTAAGTCAATCTTCCAGTGTGAACTTCGGGATAAAGTCTATCTTCCAGTTTGAAGTTAGTGATTTTGTGTATCTTCAAGTGTGAACTTAAGCATTTAGTCTATCTTCCAGTCTGAATTTAGAGATTTAGGCTGTCTTCCAGTCTGAACTTAGGGATTAAGTCTATCTTCCAGTCTGAACGAAGGGAATCACACGATAAAATTTGCTCAAACATTTGTTTGAAGGCATTATTTTTTTTTACTGTATAGTATAGTATGTTGAAAATGAAATTTGACATCCATTGGATTGTGTCAACTGAACATAAACATTCTACAAAACTTCGACCAAACGTCCGTCGATCAATTTTCCGTCGACTAAATTTCGTTCATACAAATTTCCGGTAACCTACATCCATCCATCTATCTCTGTCTGTATGTCTGTCCATCCTGTCCTGCCCTTCCTGTCCTGTCCATCCTACCTTGACCATCCTCTACTGCCCTTCCTTTCCTGTCCATCCTACCCTGACCATCCTACCCTGTCCATCATATCCTGTCATCCATGTCCTGTCCGTCCACCAGTTAAGAATCATTCTGTACTGGCCGAGTACCGGGTTCCGTGATTGCTAACTTTGGATTTCCTCGAGGTCGTATTGGCAGGTCAAGTCAGCAAGATCTCCTAAGCCGTTATTTAGTTTATTTTGGTTGCCGTTAGGTTATATCCGTTTTAATAATGTATTACTTGCGCCAGAGGGATCACACACAATACTGTGACAGGAGACGTGAAATTCCAGAGAATTCTTATCCCTCTTTGAATATCTCATATATGTTTTTAAAAGTTTCAAGCAAATAAGAAAACAGCTGACAGTGGCAGTGGAATATGATTATAATAATTACAAACTGTGTCAATGAAATTGAATCCTCTCAATAGATTAATGTATAATTTTTTTTTTTAATATGTTCCGAAATGACATGCGGGTGGCACATGTGTTAATTACTGTCAGAACAGTTGAATAGCTCACAGAGTTTAGACCCAAGAAGGAAACACTCTTTAAACAAGTCATCATTTTCATTGACATCATCTATTTCTTTCCTCGTTTTCATTGTGTTCGAAAACCACTACCCGGTGCCCGAAAAGCTAATAAAATGTTAAATGCCAGACAACAACCGGGTCTCAATCTTCCCCTCCCCACACCCCTCACTGATCGTTCCACCTCGTAATTAGCCAGGAATTACCTGCTCTGTTAAAGAGATGGATTTTATCACGTTGCCCTGGTCACAGGAGAGAGAGAGAGAGCGAGATAGAGAGAGAGAGAAAGCGCAAGAGAGAGATAGAGAGAGAGAAAACCAATAAAACGTCAAGACTAATGGTGAAATGAGAGAATGTGGGCCTGTTGGTTAATTAACTCATTAGTAGATTATTTTCGAAGCACTTATATTAAAAAGAAATTCTACTTGGGGTCTATGACATTTGCAAGCAAACCAATATATATATATATGGTGCCTGCTTATAAACGAGTATACCACGGATGTAATATAGACAGTATACATGTTAAGAACACATTCTTCCAGTGGCCTAAGAAAGTGAAGAGGGTGGTGAGGGTGGTCTGCCTGTAGGGGTGGCATGTTAAGACAACTATAGAGGTTTTTTGTGTGGAGAGGAGTTGAAAAAATTCTTGGCTTGCCCTGGGTGGCACTAACCCTTGCTTACGCCCATGCAGATTCCGTGATATGGTGATTGCGTGAATTTTGGTTAAGTTCTCTAATTAACAATCAACAAGGGCTTTAATGGGGGTCCTCCCATCAACACACGGACCTTTTTGCGAAAAGCTTTGTAATTATATATATATATATATATATATACACATATATATATATGTATGTGAAAATTTGTGTGTCTGTTCCACAAAGGCTTTTACACGGTGTTACGCACTGGCTTCTAATATGAGAAATTAATCTCCTATTTTAATTTTATTGGCTCGTTGTAAACAGTGCCTAACAAAGGACGATACCATAGAGTCAAGAATATTAAAGATACGACACCCAAAACAGTTGCTAGTTACAATTAATAAGATTTAATAAGTATTAATGTAATTACAAAACAAAAGAAATATCATTACAAATCATCAACTTACAGTATGGTAGATCTTGTACCGGTACACAGTTAACACAGTTAGTATAATGTGCCAATGAATAATGATGAAATGCGAAATAAACACATGAGCACACAAATACACAAAGAATAATACACGCCTCGTAAAGCAAAAAAATATATATCTGTCTCTCCGTATCTGTCAATCCCTTATATACATTTAGCGTAAGACACTCCCAGAAAAGAATTATGACGTGTTGTTTACATTTCTCGGGAAGATTCGACACGATACCAGGAGACATACTACCCAATGTGTAATTGGCAGTGGTTGTAAACAAGATACAACAAAGAGAATTTAAACCACGCTCACAACAAACGCTACCGTCTGCTAGGGATCTAATTTAGGTCAAGCAAAGTTCACGCAGGGGGAATGTGTGCTACAAAACACATGGATTGATGGATCTAGACCAAACTTGGCACATCATTATCCGGAAGGAACTCTTAAGGGTTTGTGGACTTTTCAATAACATTCCGTTCGTGGCCGGTGGCCCAAAATGTCGTTTTTTTCCTATATGAGCTATATACATAAAATTACTAAAAAAATACTCTTAAATGAATGGATGGATCTTTACCAAACTTAGAACATATACACTTTATTTTCCATATTCAAATACCGAAGGGTACTGAACTCATAATATCCATTCCTCTGGGGGCGGGGGCCCCGTTTCAATTTTCCTTATATAAGCTATATAAATATCAATAGGCTTAGAAAACGCTAACGCTATATATACTAGCGAGTACCCGGCATGCGCTGAAATGCCATCAAAGATATAAAGGTATTGCGTTTTAATTATGTTTCTTGAAGAGATTTTAAATACACAATATTTTTTTGTTTTTCTGTCTGGTACATACACGAATAAACCAGAAGGTTTTGCGAATAAATCAGAAGGTTTTCCGACGCGTGAGCAGGCCACAGACAGCTGTACATGGGAGAAGCATGGGTTTTCCAGATTTATTCCACACACTTGTAGCGATTGTCCCTGTGTTTTGTTGATGATCATTGCAAATGCGAATCGCATCGGAAACTGCAGACGTTTGAATTCAAAGGGCATATCTTTTGGAATCATTTGGATGCGTGGCAACAGTACATCTTCTCCTATAAAATGTCCATTTAGTTGTCTTCAAAATCAATTTCTGTACGTGTCGCCATAAAACTTATGATTTGAGACATGTACTTAATTCATTAGCAGCTTTTGAACGTGGTAAAACGTGGTATAACTGGTAGTTTTTCGAAATTGAACAGACAATAAAATAAGTGCGCCACCAAAGAGCTGTTCATTTCCTCTCAAATCTTCAAGTGTACGATGAAGCGATTCCATTGCTTTTTTGTGCGCCATAGTACATTCGTGCCATTTAATGATTTGATATGATTCGAGTACTTTACCCATTCCAGAATTTTTTAGGTTGGATGTTTGTGTCTCAGTGTTTTGCATATTAAACGGCAATTTCAGTGCTGAATGCCTTGTTCGGCTACCATTCAAAAGAGTGTTGTAATTCTAGATGATGCGATTGTCAGTGCAATATTTTTCGTGATCGTATGGTTGCCAAAATACGTGAAATTAGGAAAGTTTTGCCTGTGCCTTCGGGAGCATCTAGGAAATTAAATACACCGTTTGACTTGTAATTGCATGCGTAATTCTGTTATATACTATGCGTTGTTTTAGAACCAATTTCGGAAGATTCATTTTAATAAATGTACCAAATTCTTCGATATCAAAGTGTGTTTCTCGTTGCAAATCATGATGTAAAAGGTTGTTGGAAGATTGATTCGTAGCAGTAATTCCCAACTCTACCAGTGTTTTGTTAGCGATTGTCAAACATACGTCCTCAATCGGAAACCAATGCCTCATTATACACGTTTGGTGTAAATTGAATGTGCAATATGTTGGCACTTCAGAGTAAAGTAGCGTCTTTGCAAACATAGCATTCCCGCACAATGAGAAAATGCAGTTAACGTTGTTGGCGTAGGTGACAATGCTCTTACACGTGCATTTTATGTTGTGAAGTACACGCGCTGTCCATTTTCAAGGTGCACTGCCAAATGAACAACTGTTGGGTGGCTTTCATGGATTGGAAATTAGAAAATGCGCCATACTGCTTAATTGCCATCAATGTAGCGTCCATCTTGATATTAGTAGACTTCATCGATGGATCCAGTTGCGTTTTCCACTCCAAAAACTGCCATATCGCTTCTTTTGTTAAAATATTTGCAACTGTACTTGATCGATTTCACCGAATTGCAATTTTCGACATTGATGTGTGCCTTGAACGTTTTTGAGAGTAGCGGTGAATACGGTAGAACTCAACGATTATCGACTTCAACATCATTGTTTCGTACTTTTAAAGTGATGGATTTGCCACCATCTTCAGTTGATCGTCGACGATAGAGTGGATATCCGTCATTTCCACTGATAGTCACCGCAAGTAAATCTATTGGGTATCGTTTCGTACATTTCTCATCAGACATGCATGGTTAATTTTTGTTTAGTAAGCCACATGGACCGTGAAACATGTTTTTGATGACGAAATCTAATTGATCAATGTCGACATCTGGTATTTCTGATGAAATGACTTGATCAATTTGATCTGATTTGACTTTTTCGATCAACCAAATTAAAATGTGTGCAAGTGGCAATCCAATTTTTTGTCATTCAACGAATACATCCAACAGCGGGTCTCTCCAAAAACATGATGCTTGACCATAAAATCTATTAAAGATTTCAATTTTTGTTTGAAGACACGTGAAGTAATATCGTGGAGCAATGGTCGACATTTCAAGATCTGATTTTCGGCGCTGTCACGAATCATCAAATTATATGAATAGTAATTCATAGAACTGACTTTCTTATTCGTTTCCTAATTTGTTTGTGGATTTCTCAATTTTATGTTGAAATGATACCCATCATATCCTTGCTAAAATAAAATTCGATATTGCAGTCCGTGGTATGAGCGATGAGTTTCTGGGACTGCCTAAACTTAACCATTTCTACGATGAAGAATTATATAAACGTGAGTTAAATTCTTCGCCAACTTTAACGATCGCTACGTCATCAATTGTTGGTGCATTATATTGTTTTTCGTGTTTGGTCGATAGATGTTTTGTCTGCTCTAACTACACCTTTGCAGCCATCAGTTGGCATTTGTTCAAGGGATATTCTGAACAATTGAATTAATTCGTTGTGTTGAAAAAATAAAGTTTGCAATGCAGCGACATTTTCTTGTTTAGTGCCCGTATTCATTTTACAAAGTGGATGGATTTGTTCATTAGTATTCCCCATGATAATAAATTTGAAGAAATGTGTGATCTGTGTTCGGTAGTGGTAGTAGTGATGCTGCACGATGATAAATTTGCCCTTGCACTTTAAATGTTGGCATGTAATGCTTGAAAACGATAGTTGTTGCACCGAAAGATGTCATTTTGAAAAATGATTTGTACTTGCGTATATATTTGCCAAGAAATTCTGGCAATTTCACTTTCCCATCCGCGCAGCACATTCCCGCTGTTTCATTCTTACTTTTGAGTGCACTGCAATACACGCATAATTTATCCATTTTTCCAACAACCACACTTGGATGAAGACTGTGATCACAATTAGTATCTTAATGGAATGCACTAAGATTTAATTCAGCGCACAATGTTCGCCTGGATCGAGCATTGCGTAGTGTATCGGTATCCACTCTTGCTTCCCGTTGCTCGACTGTTTCAGACGAACGGATTTGAGCATTGCGTACTCGGGCGGTTTCCAGTCTTGCTTCCCGTTAAACGTACGGGCTTAGGCATTGTGTACTCGGGCAGTTTCCAGTCTTGCTTTCTATTGCCCCACTGTGTCAAACGCACGAGCTTGAGCATTGCGTACTCGAGCGACTTCATGTCTCCTATTGCCACACTGAGTCAAACGCACGGGCTTGAGCATTACGTACTCGAGCGACTGGTTAAGTTCAGGCTGTCTTGCTTCCTATTGCTCGACTGTTTCGTGATGACTTTTTCTTTCTTGCTCTAGGTGTAGAAAGACCAATAGCTTTTCGTTTGGGTGGCATTATTAGTTTGACAGCGAAAGTATTGCTTTGTGGCGAATATTAGAAAGGCATGTGATATCTGTTATTAGATGCATTCTTATAACATTGACAATGGGCAATGGGAATTTCACAATTTACACCACTTGTTACGTCACACGCAAAATGAAATGTCGCTATTTGTATTAATTTGATTCAATTAATTTACGATATTTCTAAGGTTAATAATTTTCACATGTTAAAATCTTCCATCTTTTCACTTGAAAACCTCCCGCAATAAGTATGTTTATTGATGGATTTAGAATTCCAGTTTTATAGGGGTAACATTACTTTATAATTCATAAATTCCAGTTTTAAAATCTAGATATTACCATAGTTCGATACCTTCGTTGTCTAGGGGGTAATTTAATTACTTAATAAACCATCGATCCATGTCAAATGTCTTTTTATAAAATAAAACAACTCCGAAATTCTAACATCCTTTATAGAATTATTCAATCATTGCTATTCAAAACCACATCACGTTCAACGTCATATCCGATTCTAAAATACGTTACGAAATTCAAGCTTATTTATAAAAACAATAAAAAAAATACTCTCTACACTAAACATGCACAAACGTGATTTCTCTGCTCTTACTACAAATTTGCAGTCATTTAGCATTTTTTCAAAGGTTTTTGTGAACAACCGAATTTCTGTGTTGATAGCTCTGTTTGAAATTATATTGATGAAGCTCTTTTAAGAAAACGAAATGAATTTAAGGCCCCCGGCTGAACTATTGTTGTATAAAATTTAATGTTGATTAAAATTCGAACCTTCCATGCATTAGCTCTGTTTGAAATTATTTTTGTGTAGCTCATATAAGAAAAAAACGAATTTAAGGCCCTTTACTCAACATGGAATATTTTAAAATTGTTGTATTAATTCAGAAACCTTTTCGGGCGTGATCAAATTTCAACAAAGTTTTATCGCAATCGGATAAATGATATAGGAGCGCATACGGAGTTTTTTATATTTTTTTAACACATCTCATAAAAGAAAAAAACAACGAATTTATGGCCCAAAATGAAATATTTTAAAAAGGTTGTAATGACTTTAAAAAATTTGCGGGCTTGTGGACATCAACTCACCAACGTTTTGTCGCATTCGCATGAATGGTATAGGAGCCCATACGGATTGAAAATATATTTATATAGCTCATGTTTAAAAAAAAACGAACATAGGGTCCCTGGCTTAAAACTGAATATTTTAAAATGGTTTTAATAATTCAAAAACCTTTGAGGGCGTGGGCACAAAATCTCACCAAAGTTTTCTCGCTTTCGGATAAATGGTATAGGAAGGAGCGCATGCGGACATTATATTTACATAGCTCACATAAGACAAAATAGAATTTAGGGCCAAAAAGGAATAGTTTAAAACGGTTGTTATGACTTAGAAAATTATGCTGGCTTGTGGACTACAACTCACCAAAGTTTTATCGCAATCGCATGAATGGTTTAGGAGCGCATACCGGACATACATACATATAATACAGAAATTCATTTATATATATATATACATATATATATATGATATGCGCCAATTTTCCCCTACTATCGTGAAAAAATGACTTCCGGTAACAGACGATGCAGTCCCACGCAGTGGCTGCACCGGCCTGTGGTGATTTTGATTGAAAGTGATCATACTGACATTTGCCGACTTAAATCATTCTCCTATTTCGTCCAAATAGAGAAATATACTTTATTGCCCCAAGCAACATGTGATACTAAAATTCAGGGTATCGAGCATGGATTTCTGAGTTGGACCCGAAGCATTCACAATGGTCTTTAGTTGTAAGAAACATTTTTTAATGCAACTTCAAATTTGAACAACTTATAAGCAACTCACAGCAGCTTTGTTTATCTCAAGCTACTTTTCTGGACTTGGAAGGCTTTGATATGACAGCAGCGATGGGATTTTATTGAGTTTTGTCGGTTGATCATTTGAGCTTCCTTGTTGAGTGTTTTATCTCATTGTGAACCGAGGTCTTTGTCGCTGTGACGCATGGCGTCAGGGTTAAAGGTTCAGAATTTCATTACGATCCATTTAGTTACAAAATCCTTGGTCGGTAATTCTATTTCTATCCTCGCATTCGCCTCTGCCAATCTCAGATTTTTCTCTCACCACAAAACTGATGTGTGATTAAGAACAAAAACACATCAGGAAATCAATAAGAGACGTAGTGCGGCTTTAATTAAAGGTATTAATGCGTGACATATCCCTCAAGCATCCCAGCCATCAAATGAAATTTCTCCCTCCCAACTCCTCAAGCATCCCAGCCATCAAATGAAACTTCTTCCTCCCCACTCCTTAAGGACACCAGCCATCAAATGTAACTACCTCCCCCACTCCTCAAGCATCCCAGCCATCAAATGAAACTTCTCCCTCCCCACTCCTTAAGGACACCAGCCATCAAATTTAACTACCTCCCCCACTCCTCAAGCATCC
>CAXITT010000180.1:910969-939084 GCA_964033795.1 Lymnaea stagnalis | reverse complement strand
TTTCCATTGTTATTTGAGTCTACTTGTATTATTTTAAGGCCCAGCCTAATTGTGTCATATCGCGTGGGGTAGCGATGAACGCGTGGGGTAGCGCTGGAGAGAGTGGAGCCAGCGGGTCTCACAAAGGTGAGGACCAGCGGTTCTCAACAGGGGTGTTGTTAAATTGGCATTCTTAAATGTGCGTAACTTGAGTTCACGTTTTCGTCAAGTAACTTTAGTAGATGTGAAGTTTACGCATTGCTGTGCCACTGTTTGGCGGGCTACATCTAGTATACTATTATTTTACGGAAATCGAATTCATTTTAATGCGCAAAAAATATTATAAATCCACTTCTATTTAAGTAAAATTTTAAGTATTATTCTTGTAAATGACCAATACATTTAAAGTAAGAACTGAGGAACTATCTTATGCATTTATATGCGTTTGAAAATTATGAAAAAAAAGTAAATAAAAAAATGAAGATCAAAGAATTACACCATAATCCCATTTATCGGGAAAACCCAAACATCAGTTGTTTTCATTGCGTTTTTTTTAGTGTATAAAGAAAATATTTTTCATTGAGAGGAAAGAAAATTTTTATTATTTTACGGAGAATAAAAATATATTTGAATCCGATGAAATTACAGTCATGAAATAAATCAATTATTTTCAATACGTTTGACAGTTATGTCGGCAAATGCCATTCAAAGTTGTTGACACTTTGTGGACACGCTTATCCATACCTCAAATCTTAGTGAAAGGTAAAAGTAGAACAAAGTTGATAAGATTTTCTAGGAAACTAAGGACGTCCTAATTGGTCCACTCTTCCAAATGTACAGTTCAAGGTAGAGGATAAGGGGTTGGCAAATATGTATGACGATAACAATATGTTTCTGTTAAATATATTTCGTGAAAATACATTTAAAATGTTACAGAAAGAGAGTGGGGTCATTTTGATGTGGATAACAATGTCTTAAAACACCCTTGTTTTACAGGCGGGAAAGTAGAATCTTTAAACATAGACACATACTAAAAAAAAAGGACTCCAGTGTCTGGTTGTTTCTGAGATCGACAGGAAGGGCGTTCCAAATTGTTGGACCAGCAAATGTGAAAGTGCGCTTTCCGTAAGTCTCAAGGCAAACACGTGGTGTCGAGAGTTTGCCACTATCGCATGAGCGGAGCTCTCTAGTGGGTACATAAGGCGTAAGCAGCTCTTTCAGATAGGACGGCGCCAGGTCATGTAAGCAGCGGTAGCACAAAGTTGCGATTTTGTACTCTATGCGAGCGCGCACCGGCAGTCAATGCAGCTCTCTCAGAAGTGTTTTTGCATATTATTATTAGTTTTCATTTCCAGAAAATACAATTCAGTAGAGGGTTTAAATTTGGGTTTTAATATTTTCTTTAAATATAAGGAATTATTATTATTATTATTTTTTTTTTTTAATTTTGACCAAATACAGTTTAGGAGCATGGGAAAACTTTATGAATTTGAGAATAGATCTTAAATACACAATACTTTTAGACGTGAGATTGGGTAAGAGATGCTGCTTGAAATATAATAATTCTGTTTTAAGGCTTTTGGATCATACAGTTCAGGATGCTAAGTAAATGTTTAGTGAAGATACCAATATATATATTAAAGTATATTGAAGTATGTTCATGCTACATATAATTTGTTTAAAGTTAAGGACATTATTTTAATTTTTAAAAATATGTTTTCTTTGTAGATCATGGGCGTGATAAATTGATATGTTGGTCGAAATAATATAGATGAACAAAATGCTCCACAACTTAATGATATGAGACACGTAAACATAGATTCTTCTTTAAAAATAACGAAGGTATAATTTACAATTTGTTAAATATACATTTCAAGTGTATTGATTTTTTTTTCTTTCGAGGATACAATACATCAAAATTCGATTCGGTTACATGCGTAAAAATTGGATTTACAATTTCAGGCTTCATAAGAAAATAGGTGGAAAGTATCGCACTATTATTTCCATTACTATCCCGGTAACATCCGGTCATATATTCTAGCTTTATTATATTTAAGTATATGGATTATATTTTATACATCTAATCTTAAAGTAAAAAAAAATAATAATATTTATTCAAAATCTCTTGACACACCAGAGTGTCGGGACACACTAGAGTTTTGGGACACAACAGATAAAAACAAAATAGTTCTTTGGATTAAAGGATGACGTTAAGGGATATGATCTCCTCGTTCAGTAGCTTTTATGAGTTCCGTGAGATTCTTGAAAGGTTTTAATTTGCTAAACTCATTATCACGTCAAAAGTCTGATTATTGGAGCAATGTGACCATCTGTAAGTAAAGACAAATAGTAAAATAATACAATGGCAACCACTCAGACACGCAATGGCATACACATATGCACAGACAATAGGCACACACACATGTACACACACACATGCCCATAGACACACAAGCACACTCAGACACACTGCACTTGACAAGTCTTCATCTAAGTTCCGGAGTCATTGGCTGTTACATCAATGCCGCCAATCTAAGTTCCGGAGTCATTGGCTGTTACATCAGTGCCGTCTCAGCACGGCAGCCCCGCCTCAATTTCATGGGGTCAGTATCTGCTGACCTGTCGTTACAGCTCAAGCCCCGAATAACTGTCACCGGTTGACAGAAGATGGTGGGTAGGGGGAAAGGAGTGCGGAGTGGGAGGGGGGGGAGGACGACGATTCCTCCACGCTGACATTGATAGGTCTCGGAGTAATCTCCCAGGCGAAGTTGTTCCCATTTTGTGAAATCCGTCCACATGTACAAACAGATTATGCATTTTTGAATTTTTGTTGCTAATTTTTTTTTTTAAGGTTCCAACTTTACCAAGTGTGGTGGTATTTTTTACCAATAATTATTAACTTGTCCTCGTTAAGACAACATCATGTTAAGACGTAAGAACTGTGGGGATTACTGAACACCCCCCACGCCCGTTAAACTCTCCCGCCTCTCTCTCTCTCTCTCTCTCTCTCTCTCTCTCTCTCTCTCTCTCCCTCTCTCTTTGTTGTCAATGCTTATGTCTGACATCAATAAATATGCCAACCATTTTTCTTCTTTCATCACTCTATCTACGGAGAACACGAAATGTTTCCCGCTCTCCCCCCCACCCCCTAGACAACATCATGTTAAGAGGTAAGAGCTGTGGGGATTACTGACCACCCCCCCCGCCCGTTAAACTCTCCCGCCTCTCTCTCTCTCTCTCTCTCTCTCTCTCTCTCTCTCTCTCTCCCTCTCTCTTTGTTGTCAATGCTGATGTCTGACATCAATAAATATGCCAACCATTTTTCTTCTTTCATCACTCTATCTACGGAGAAGACGTAATGTTTCCCGCTCTCCCCCCTACCCCCATCCACACGAGGGCCTCAGCACCATGCCATTAGCTGATTCTACAAATCGCGACCCTACTCACGAATCGACCTGTTGAAATCGTTGAATTCCGGAGTCATAACCAGGGATTGGCTAGGTTATGAGTGGAGCAGAGTTTAATAACAATCCGGTTATTAACCAGGGATTTAGGTTACATGTGCAGCGTTATAACAGCAACAGTCCGGTTAATAACTAGGGGGGCAGATTATGTGAAGGGAGGGAGGTAACTGTCGTGAAAAGTAATTTGTGTTCTTGCACTAACGCCCAGAGTTGCAGAGTCCTAGGATGGAATTGTAACCAATAGTAATACCGGTATATAAGATGGAAATGATTCTACAACACATCGTTGTCCTGCATAATGGATCAAACCAGCGGCGGGGAAACCCATGACACAGCCGTGACCGCGCTCTTTCTGTTGTTCTTCACTAATGATCGTATGGGGCAAGCAATGTACTGGTGCTGATGGTGTCTTGGTATTTGAAAAGTGATGTGGGGGGGGGGGTACTGTTTGTTTAATTCTGTAGCCCCAGGGAGATCATTAGATGACTTAAAAAGTGTTGGGGGGATATATAAAGGTCATGGGTCACTAAGAGAAGGTCACAGTCAGTCTATTAGTGTGTGTCTTCTTCAGTTTCCACGTATCCTATTATCGATCACTGGATTTCCGCGATGTCTAGTCTTTTCCCAGTCCTTGTCCGGCCAAGCTTCCGTCCATCAGCATGTCGTTACGCCTTTCTAATGACTTTATGTTGGTTGGTAACATGGTTGTTCTGTGATCTTATAGATAGCGTGTCACCAGGCGCCGCTTTGTCAATTGAGCCTAGGTCAAAGGTCGGCAACATCCGGTGCTGCATGCGGCTCTTTGATGGAAGAAATGCGGCTCTTCTCAAGATTAAACTTTAAAAATAACAATCAACCAACCTATCTTTAATGTTGTTAAAACTGAGTCTGTCTACGGAGGAACAATGTTCATAGTTGAGCACTATTTCCGCTCCTACTGAACTGGTCGCGAAGGGGGCTTGAGTTGTACAAAGGGAGCAGAACAATTCTTTCCGACATAGATTTCATGGGTAGCACCCCGAAGAGTACTGTCTCAACTGAAGAATACGAAAAGTCGGTCAGTAAATGTTTCGACAAATAAGAATCATGCACGTGTTCTGAAGCAGAAGAACACGACATATTAGGCCTCTGTTCATTAAGGATGAGGAATGCAATGTTCTTAACGTCCTTGAAGAACGCTACAGTGGCTTGTTGATCACACCATTTCTTCTGGATTTGAGAAGTTTCTGTCGTGCAAGAAACCTTCACGTGAATAGACAGTGGTATCAATAGGATGAGACGACCAGCCATACCGCTGGAGAATCTATGGCCATGCTGCAGAAAAACCTTCCTGGACCAACATTTCACATAGTATTGACTTCCTCTACCCTTCTCACTCCCCTGACATTACATCACACGATGCCTACTTGCCTAAAGGAGAGTGAGTTCAATAGTGAAGATCCGCCAATAGCTATGTCTGCACTACGCGAGGATATAGTCTCTTTTTGCATGAGTCTGCAGCAACCTTTGTTCTGTGATATGTTTGGAAATCTATGTGAGCGATATGAACACTGTATACGTCGAGGCGGTTGTTATGTCATAATCCCAGACCAAATGTCACTATCACCAGACCAAATGTCACTATCACCAGACCAAATGTCACTATCACCAGACCAAATGTCACTATCCCCAGACCAAATGTCTCTATCACCAGACCAAATGTCACTATCACCAGACCAAATGTCATAATCACCAGACCAAATGTCACTATCCCCAGACCAAATGTCATAATCACCAGACCAAATGTCACTATCCCCAGACCAAATGTCTCTATCACCAGACCAAATGTCATAATCACCAGACCAAATGTCACTATCACCAGACCAAATGTCATAATCGCCAGATCAAATGTCATAATCACCAGACCAAATGTCATAATCACCAGACCAAATTTCATAATCACCAGACCGAAACAGTTTTGTTAGACTATCTGCAACACAGAATAGCACAAACAATACATTTGTAAATAATTCAAAGACAACTAGTTTCATGAAGCCAATGGGATTTGAACATGGATTTTATAAAATTGTGTCAATGTTGTGATGAATTTATGTGGGGGCGCTCTGAGCCAAGATGTACCTGAGGTCGCATACAAAAGACGTGTGGCTCAATCAGGTTTGCAGGTTTGTTTCAGGTCAGGGCGCCACACCAACGGTTACTCTGGTGGCGCAAAAGCCGGGGGCGTGATTCGTCGTGAGTTGCCGTTCAAGAGGTTTTTCTCCCTAACGTTTCAGCTGCTCTGTGCTCTGATCGATTGGAAATGGACTTGTTGGTTATTCGAAAATGTCTATCAAGGGTGCGCAACCTGTGACCCGCTGTCCACTTGCGGCTTTCAAAACGTTCAGGGCACTGGATTGTTGTCATAAAATGTTTACATTTTGAAGAATTATCTGGAGAAAAAAAACATTTAAAGTTGTACAAATGCACAATCCTTGTATAAAATTGTCAAACTGAAATAATCACAGCAAATTATTATATTTTTTGCTCCATCTCTTATTTTCGAATTGAAATCGAGATAAGTTTTAGAAACCTGTCTTCAATGACGTTTATTAAAACTAGTACTCTTGATTCCTAGAAAGTTACCATGCGGCCCGCCAACAAAATATAGTTTTGTTTCGAAATATATATTTATTTTATATTTTATATATTTTAAGATTTGGTTAGTAGAATCAACAATACGTAACAAAAGACTGAAAACCAGTTTTCAAAGAGAACGACACAAAACTAGTGACACTAACACTATTCAATTGTGTAACGGGTGTACTATTAAATTTCTATAAAACTACAAATTCAAATTTAAAAAAACAATAAAAAAAACTTTATAAACTCACGGCACATCAAGTGAATAGGTAGTCATCTGGAAAAATAAATAATAATTTACTAACACACATAAAAAAGGGTACAATATTGCAATGATATAACGTCTCGTATATGTTAAGAAATATACCAAACATCTTTCTCAGCTAGGAAAGTTGCCGGCCTATATATATTATATAGGGATTAAATCTGAACCATCTAGTCAAGAAATTCTAGAAATTGCGTCACCTGATAAGATTCTTTAGAACAAAAAGAAAACATTCGAACTTAAACAACCTTTTCCCAAATGAAGGAAGAGATGGGCAAGTAGCGGACAACACATTTACTCTGTGACGTCGATATCAAGGTAAAACACAGAGGAGACAAGTGATGGCGGCTAAAGATATGCTTACTCACATGCCATAACAGAAGTAAGGTAAAGCTTTAATATTAAACTTTGCAAAGAGAATCGTTACACTTTGTTAAGAAGTTACTATTTTTGTGCGTTAAAAGAAATGTTTTGGGTCGTCAATAATCAAGAGTTCTGAGAATGTACCCTAACTCCGTAGCCTATTGTAGTTAGGGTAAGTGCCGCCCGGAGCGCTTCAAGATTTTGCCGACCCTTAAAAAATTCTGTAGTTGACCGAAAATCTCCCCCCCCCCCTTTTTTTTTCAATACAAAAGAAAAAAGTTCCGCCCGGGGCGGACCGTCCACCGTCTCTCTTCTATTCAACAGTCCCAACTGTCTAAACTGTCGCAAGTGTCGGAACTGTCGCCACTGTCCAACTGTCGCAACTGTCCCAACTGTTGCAAGTGTCCGTAACTCTTTAAAAAAAATCGTAATGGTGATGCATCCTCTATAAGTGACACATTCGTCGGGGCGCCTGATATTGGCTTTTCTTACGGAAGTCTTTGGGTGGTTTTCCACGGGTGGTGATGTTATCTGGAATGATCCACTGTATATCAGGAATTGCAGGTCGGCTCCACCCTCGGGGCGAAATCTAATTGAATTGATTTTTCTCGACTCTCTCCCAACGACCGTCGTCACCGCGAAAAAAAAAAAGATGTCGATTTGCCCGTGTGAGCAAGGGAGATCGGTGGCGACATGGGGCGGGGGGGGGGGCGGGGGTCAGTGGCTCGTTGAGGGGGGTTCAGCCCGGCTTTGGGTGGACCACATTTCATCCCGAGCAGCCCATTACACCACTAATCGCAATGTTTTTACTCTCTCCCAACGACCGTCGTCACCGCGAAAAAAAAAAAGATGTCGATTTGCCCGTGTGAGCAAGGGAGATCGGTGGCGACATGGGGCGGGGGGGGGGGCGTGTGTCAGTGGCTCGTTGAGAGGGTTTCAGCCCGGCTTTGGGTGGACCACATTTCATCCCGAGCAGCCCATTACACCACTAATCGCAATGTTTTCTCCTCAGTCTATCAACCGTAGTTGCAATGGATTGATTCTTTCAAACGCGGTGGAAATATTATGCGTTGTCAAAAGTGCTATTGTTATTTCAACGGTGAATTTCTAAGGAAAGATTTACAGGTGGTGTAGGGTTATGATCAGTTTCTACCTCAGTCATAGATCTTGGATACTAATTTTTCGTTCCCATGCTCCATGTTGCAGAGTGGTATTGCTGTAAATAGAACAGTGTTAACTGTATTGCACACACTTGTTTAATATCGTCACTGCATAAGTCGCGTAGTATTTTTGGGTTTGCTGTAGCTGAAATTCTTTTGAATAGTCCTCCGTGTATGTCTTAGAATTATCATGTCCTTTTATAGTTCGTGTTGTTGTCTGATAGGAAGCGATCATGACGTAACTGATGAATTGGATCACGAAAGGACATTGAGCGGCAATCGAACTTTTCAAATTGGAATGACACATACAACAATTGCGTCAGTTGTGCCCAGCCTGGAGATTTCTGAGAGACCCACTAGTGCTTTGCTCCCTAATTCATATTTTGTCCTATTGAGTTTGAATAATTTCATAACACTCACATTTTAAAGATCTAGTTTCAATGTGTTTACCTTGACCATATGATTTTTTAAAAAATATATATCTGATCGAGGGTCACTGTTTTCTTTCAAAATGAGGTTGTAAGGGGGGGGGGGGCACTTTGCTTTTACAAATGGTGTAGGGACAAAAAAAAGGTTGGCAACCTGTGGCGTAGAGTGTAAGTCTGGAGTATGATTAGCGAAACTGGTCCAGTCTGGAGTATGATTAGCGAAACTGGTCCAGTCTGGAGTATGATTAGCGAAACTGGTCCAGTCTGGAGTATGATTAGCGAAACTGGTCCAGTCTGGAGTATGATTAGCGAAACTGGTCTAGTTTGGCGTATGATTAGCGAAACTGGTCCAGTCTGGAGTATGATTAGCGAAACTGGTCTAGTTTGGCGTATGATTAGCGAAACTGGTCCAGTCTGGAGTATGATTAGCGAAACTGGTCTAGTTTGGCGTATGATTAGCGAAACTGGTCCAGTCTGGAGTATGATTAGCGAAACTGGTCTAGTTTGGCGTATGATTAGCGAAACTGGTCCAGTCTGGAGTATGATTAGCGAAACTGGTCTAGTTTGGCGTATGATTAGCGAAACTGGTCCAGTCTGGAGTATGATTAGCGAAACTGGTCTAGTTTGGCGTATGATTAGCGAAACTGGTCCAGTCTGGAGTATGATTAGCGAAACTGGTCCAGCAAAAAGGCAATGGGGAAAAGGGCATTATTTTAAAATGGACAATGCAATTCTTGTAAAAATGCTCTAAGCAATCTGTATGCCAATTTGAACGTGATTTAAGATGTTACGGCATTTGTTTGTATGACTCTATATATATAATACTCTTGGTCAGTTGTTCATTTTGCATGCTAGCGCTATCTAAACATAAGCACGTTTTATGACGGTCAAAGGTTGAACGGAAACACCAACTTCAAACAATCTGAACACAGCTTGGGGAATGGCTAGCCTCTTGCTGGTTCCTGTCATCAGCCTGTTAACACAGATGGCATTGTTAGGAAAGCTTGGGGAATGGTTAGCCTCTTGCTGGTTCCTATCATCAGTCTGTTAACAATGTATCATTGTTAGCAAAGACATTGAGTTATGATCGAGATTTTCACTCTACACTTATAACACAGGGGCGTCGCTTGAAAAATTGGGGACGCCGATGTTGGCTGCTGAATCTGCCTGCCCCTCCGACCCTGCCAGCCTCTCTGACTGCTGGCCCTTTCTGCCCTCACTGGCTGTTGACCCTCTCTGTCTCACTAACTACTGACCCTCCATGTCGTACTGGCTGGTGACGCTCCCTATCTCACAGACTGCTGACCCTCCCTGTCACTGGCTGCTGACCCTCTCTGTCACACTGGCTGCTGACCCTCCCTGTCACTGGCTGCTGACCCTCTCTGTCTCACTGGCTGCTGACCCTCTCTGTCTCACTGGCTGCTGACGCTCCCTGTCTCGTTGACTGCTGACGCTCCCTATTTCACAGATTGCTGACCCCCCCTCTCTCACTGACTACTGACCAAGCCTGTCTCGTTGACTGCTGACTCTGCCTGCCTAACAAAACAAAAACAACAGAACAATACACATCAAAATACTATCAATATTTAATAGAACTTCACTACGAAATAAACATTTCCCCCGTAGCCCCTCTTCCAATAAAACTAGGACTTTATACCCCAGATAAGTTAAGTCATCTCACAGATAAGATAAAGGCCTCCCTCCCAAATAAGATAAAGGTCTCCTTCCCAGATAAGTTGAAGGCATCCCTACCAGATAAGTTGAAGGTCTCCCTCCCAGATAAGTTGAAGGCCTCCCTACCAGATAAGTTGAAGGCCTCCCTCTCAGATCAGATGAAGGCCTGACTCCCCAAAAAAGTTGAAGTCCTCTCCCAGATAAGATGAAGGTCGCACTCTCAAGTTGAAGGCCTCCCTCCCAGATAAGTTGAATGCCTTCCTCCCAGATAAGTTGAAGGCCTCCCACCCAGATAAGATCAATGCCTCCCTCCCAGATAAGATGAAGGCCTCCCTCCCACATAAGTTGAAGGCGTCCCTCCCAGATAAGTTGAATGCCTCCCTCCCAGATAAGTTGAAATTCCTCACTCACAGATAAGTTGAAAGCCTCTCCACATCCCCATTGTATTTCTCTAATTTGCCCATCTTTCATGCCTCCCTCACCACCCACACTCACCACCCACACTCACCACCCACACTCACCCACCCACTCACCAACCACCACCAACACCCACCCACTCACCAACCACCACCAACACCCACCAATCCCCACACTCACCACCCACACTAGTGAGTGTGTGTAGCTTTTTTTATGTAAATGTGGCCTTGACTTAAAAAGGCTTGAGAACCTGTGCACTGGAGCTACTATTCTAAATAATTAAGTGCAGTTAACTAGATTTTACTTTTTGAAATAAAAATAAAAAAAACAATAAGAGAATTGTATTCTAAAAGTGTGTTCTCGGGCCTTGACGGGATGGTTCAATGTCCCGGTCAGTCTATTGGTCACGATATACATCATTCGGGATCTCGAGTGAGAAACCCTACCAGACACCTCACCTCCTACACAAGCTTTGCCGCTCTTATTAAGTTTAAGAAGACGATTGGAAGGGTGCCCTAACAGGGAGCCTGGAGCTTGTCAGTTTTTATGTGAGGACTGAAGATGACAAATCTTTTAGTTCCAGCTATGAAAACACATTACTTCCCCCCCCCCCAACCCCACTTTTGCATCGTTCATGGTTACTGGGCCTAAGTTCACCAACACTGTTGTAAACATAAGCATGTGACTTATCTTCTACTTCTTGGTGTTCTTTTTGTGCAATTCTAGTGTCCAAGTGGGTGGAACAAATTGTGAGTCGTGCTTTTGTCGTAATTTCTTGTGATCCAATATTGGATATAAAGTAGGACGTGACTTGATGGTTTCTTTGACGCGGATGAAATATTTATGTGGATCAGCATCATATCTCCCAATGGACGGTTGGACATTGTTGTAAGGGTTCTGACATCCGTTTGGATTATTAAGTCGTATGGCTTAGTCGACTCAACCTTTTGGACTCGCTGTCGTCGACATTTACGACTCGCCCTGATCGACTTTTTGGACTCCCCCTAAATGACATTTTGGATTTGTCCTGATCGACATTTAGGCTAGCCCCGATCGACATTTGGACTTTTGTATTCGTCTTGATTTGTTACAGCTGTTTTGGGTTTATGAGCCTTATAAGAGGGTTTATGAGCCTTATAAGAGGGTTTATGAGCCTTATAAGAGGGTTTATGAGCCTTATAAGAGGGTTTATGAGCCTTATAAGAGGGTTAATGAGCCTTATAAGAGGGTTTATGAGCCTTATAAGAGGGTTTATGGGCCTTATAAGAGGGTTAATGAGCCTTATAAGAGGGTTTATGTGCGTTATATGAGGGTTTATGTGCCCTGTAAAAGGGTTCGCCTTGATTCTTATTTTGGATTAGGCTCCGTGACAGGAAACATTTTTTTCTAATGGCTGCCGTTGCCGTGCACGCCCTGATCGTCGTGTGGACTCACCTGAAACTCTCAGTTGACAGCTGATCTTGTTGTGACATCGCCAAAAGCCAACAACAGAACCAAATAACATGTCCAGCGAGGCCCTATGTGACAGCCTGATCAAGCTGCCGGGCCTGCCTAGGAAAAGCCGGTTCAAGCTCATGAGGACCTGGTCGTTCCACGGCAAGCCGGCCAAGACGGAGCACGACCTGACGATCGTCTCCACAGGTTCTTTCTATTGGCGTTGTGGGGGCACAGGGGTGGGATGGGTTGTGGAGGAGGGATCTATAATAGAGTAAACAACAAGGTGTGTGTTATCAATAGTTTTCTAGTGTCACTATGGTTGTTGGCAGTGAATGCAGTTTATCCAAATTTGTCGTCATCTAGAATGTTCGCTCAATCAATTCCATTGTGAAGCGGGTAATTTGTAATTCAATGAAGGGGGATGGGTAGAGTCGTTTATTTCTTGGAGTGCCAGGCAAGATTTTATGAGTCAATAAAGTGGGGGCTACGTATTACATGCGGGGAGTGTGTGTGTGTGGGGGGGGGGCGCTTTTTGTAGTGGTGTACCAGTTCATCTGGTATTGTACAAGCCAAAGAAGTGGGTTATTGCTTATGTCAGGGCGGTCGGGCGCTTTACATACTAGGGTGAAGGGAGGACCTACGTACAAGGGTGGTGGGGAGCCACATTTAGCAGGATGGTTAGGGGCATTATTATTTACTCAAGGACATTTTCATGATCACATTGAAAGATTGTTTTTTTAAAATCATGAACCAATGTGGGCTATGATAATCATACATGGCTACATCACAGACATATGCTCCGCTTCATCACAAACATTCACAGGGCTACATCACAACCTTTACGGGGATACATAGCAAACTTATATGGGGTTACATCACAAACATATACTGGGTGACACCACAAACGTACATGGGGATCACTAACATAGATGGCTAACATCCTAAACTTATAAGGTGTTACATCTCAAACATACATGATGTTACATTACAAACAGAAATGGGGTTAAATTACAAACATACATGGGAATACATTAAAACAAAAATGGTGTTATATCACAAACTTATGTGGGGTTACATCACAAACATACAAGGTGTTAAATCACAAACATACATGGGGTTACATCACACACATATATGGTGTTACATTACAAACATACATGGCAATACATCACAAACATTAATGGCAATCCATCACAAACAAACATGGGGTTACATCACAACCATACATAGCAAAACATCACAAACATACATGGGAATACATAATGAACATACATGGGGTTACATCACAAACATACATGGGGTTACATCACACACTGATATGGGGTTAAATCACAAACATACATGGCAATACATCACAAACATACATGTGGTTACATCACAAACATAACATGGCAATAAATCACAAACACACACGAGGTTACATCACAAAAATACATGGCAATACATCACAAACATACAAGGGGTTACATCACAAACAAAACATGGGGTTACATCACAAACAAAACATGGCGTTACATCACAAACATTCATGAGGTAACATTACAAATATATGTGGGGTTAAATCACAAACATAATGGTCCTACATCACAAACATACATGGGAATACATCACAAACAGAAATGGGAATATATCACAAAAATACATGGGCATATATCACAAACATACATGGGAATATATCACAAACATACATGGGGTTACATCACAAACATACAAGAGGTTACATCACTTACTCAATGTGTGTACATCACTGGATCATAGTGTGTACATCTCTAGCTCAACAGGTGCAGTTTGATCTAAGATAACTTCAGCTACCATATTCACATTCTATTTATTACAAGACTTCCCTGTAACTGCTCCCCTTGATTGTGACGTTTACTTAAAGAGATGAAAAATTAGACAGCTCCAGATGGAGATCTGTACCCTTCAACTGCATTTACCTTAATATGGTCCGCAAGCCTTATGTTACCAGACCGCAGAACATAAATATTTATGGTCATATAAAAATTAATTATAATTACTAAATCTAGCACCTGTCCCTGGTGTAATTACCTTAATATGGTCCGCAAGCCTTATGTTACCAGACCGCAGAACATAAATATTTATGGTCATATAAAAATTAATTATAATTACTAAATCTGTCCACGTTCAGACAGACTTAAAAGTTTGGGAAACTTTGCCTTACTATATATCAAACAAATCATTCAATAATAGTGGTCACCCTCCCTATCCCCTTTGGTATATTCACCCTTATCCGGAACCACTTATCAGTCACAGTTTTTCATTATATTTATAAAGGGAGGGTCTTGACCAGGCTTTAAATAGACATTATAAGCTTAAACAAACTGAGTGCCCTCCCATTGCTACAACTTCAACATATAAAATAGCACTAAAATACCATCGTATGTATACAATTTCAATTATTATTGATCAGTCTTAATTGTATCATATCATTGAATCATAGGATGCATAAAAAATCATTGCCTCCAAAGGTAAACTTAAAAAGTTTCCTCTTTTCAATTCACAGGTTCCCTTGATGGTGACACCACAGATGGCTCTTGTCGCAAAGTCCAGCTGTCTGAGTCAACGTTGGACACGTCTGATTCTCTGGACAGGAAGTTGTACAAGGTAGCAACAAAATCTGCTCTATCTCAGTACAAGTATTTGCTATAGGGGGCAACATTATCTAGATGCATTGGTGCATTATGTAGAGGCACTGGTGCATTAGCTGGAGGCACCTGTGCATTATCTAGAAGCATTGGTACATTATCTTGAGGCACCTGTGCATTATCTAGAGGCATTGATGCGTTATTGAGAGGCACTGGTGGGCATCCCATGGACATGAAAGGATTATTATTTACATTACATAATCAAATAATTCTTCACCAGGTTCATACACATATAAATTTTGTGTACCACTGAACCTATTTCAGGGGTTCTTAAACTTTTATCTGTTATCCATTTTTATAAGAACAAGCTATGCCCGATCCCTGGTTCATTTTCAGTGTGGCTGATTCCTTCACTTGTGTTAAGTGGAGCTTCCAGCATTAATTTTATAATTTAAGTATTGATACCACATGGGTGTGTGAACAAGCTTGCATTGAGCTAATATGAATCAATCAAGTTTAACCGAGCTAAAAATTACATGTAATAAGTCAATGTAATTGGGAAATCTTCTTGTATCTTACATTACATGTAAAACTCCAATGTAATTCACACTCTTTTTGGACCCTACAGAGCATCCAATAACAAAATTGAACACAAATACATTTGCTGTAGAACATTGATAGAATCTATTTTTTAAAAAACTTCACATTTTGTAGCACCACATTTATTTTGTAATGTATAAAATTTGAATATTGTATCCTTTATAATCCATTAGTTTCAACAAATGTTTACCTTGATCCTATGTTATCTTGTATTTTGCTATCTTGTTGTTTGGCCTAACACCATGTGCCCAACTGATCTTTACCAGAGTGGGGACAAGTTACCAATGTCAGGGACCAAGCTATCTAAGAGGGAATCCCTCAAAGTAAGTTGATGTGTCTTATCATTTAGATTCTCTCCAGCCTTCACTTGTGTCAACAGCGGGGCCACGCAATGAATTCAACAATCCCAGTTAAACCATACAATGAATTCAACAATCCCAGTTGAACCAAACAATGGAGTTTACAACCCCAGTTGAACCATATAATTGACTTAACAATCCAAATTAAACCATATAATGGGCTTAACAATCCCAATTAAACCATATAATGGACTTAACAATCCCAATTAGACCATACAATGAACTTAACAATCCCAATTAAACCATACAAAAAACTTAACAATCCCAATTGAACCATACAATGAATTTAACAATCCCAATTAAACCATACAATGAACTTAACAATCCCAAATAAACCATACAATGAACTTAACAATCCCAATTAAACCATACAATGTTTTTAACAATCCCAATTAAACCATGCAATGAACTTGACAATCATATATTACCCCATACAAAAAACTTAACAATCCCAATTGAACCATACAATGAACTTAACAATCCCAATTAAACCATACAATGTTTTTAACAATCCCAATTAAACCATGCAATAAACTTAACAATCCCAATGAAACCATACAATGAACTTAACAATCCCAGCTGAACCATACAATGAACTTAACAATCCCAGTTAAACCATACAATGAACTTAACAATCCCAATTAAACCATGCAATGAACTTAACAATCCCAGTTAAACCATACAATGGACTTAACAATCCCAATTAAACCATACAATGAACTTAACAATCCCAATTAAACCATGCAATGAACTTAACAATCCCAGTTAAACCATACAATGGACTTAACAATCCCAATTAAACCATGCAATGAACTTTATGATCCCAATTAAACCATAAAATGAACTTAACAATCCCAGTTGAACCATACAATGAACCTAACAATCCCAGTTGAACCATACAATGAACTGAACAATCCAATTTAAACCATACAATGGACTTAACAATCCCAATTAAACCATACAATGAACTTAACAATCCCAGCTGAACCATACAATGGATTTAACTATCCCAGCTGCCATCCAAAAATATAATTTTACCCTGAAAATGTGAAAAGGTATAACATGTGTTTCTTGTTATCGAACCGGTTCATGTTCCTGGTTCTCCCCTCCCATCCCCCAGACAAGTCATCAAAAATTGTATGATTATGTCCACACATTAGAGTTACTAAAAGTAAAGTTTAAATATTTTGTGCAGGTTTTAGCCACTTCAAATGACAGAAATCAGTTGCCTGGCCCATAACATTGCTCTAACCATTCCCATCCTTTAAGCCAGTGGCCAGATTGACATGTTAGGTTGGAAGCATATGGAAGCACCCTTTGGCTGCTTTGTAAATTGAGTTCAATCCTGTTACAGAGAAGACACAAACAACTTAACTAGATATTAATGGTGCACAATAGAGGATGTTGAGACTGCTGGCTGCAGTGTCAAGTCAGAACAATAAAATATTAATTAAATATACATTTTAAAAAAATGATGCAATAACAATTGTTCATACATGCAGTAACCATAGTTTTATTTTAAGCATTGATCCTAATGACATCAGAGTTTGAGAGTGGAGTCATTGTTAGTGTTCTTGTCTTTGATTTGACTCACAATGTCTCTGTTGTGAATACACCTTCTCTTGTTCACTTACATTATACAATGGCTCTGTTGTGAATAAACCTCTTGTTCACTTACATTATACAATGGCTCTGTTGTGAATACACCTTCTCTTGTTCACTTACATTATACAATGGCTCTGTTGTGAATACACCTTCTCGTGTACACATATATTATACAATGTCTCTGTTGTGAATACACCTTCTCTTGTTCACATACATTATACAATGTCTCTGTTGTGAATACACCTTCTCTTGTACACATACATTATGCAATGTCTCTGTTGTGAATACACCTTCTCTTGTACAAATACATTATGTAATGCCTCTGTTGTGAATACATCTTCTCTTGTACACATACGTTATACAATGTCTCTGTTGTGAATACACCTTCTCTTGTACACATACATTATACAATGCCTCTGTTGTGAATACACCTTCTCTTGTACATGTACATTATACAATGCCTCTGTTGTGAATACACCTTCTCTTGTACACATACATATACAATGTTTCAGTTGTGAATACACCTTCTCTTGTACACATACATACAATGTTTCAGTTGTGAATGCACCTTCTCTTGTAAACATACAAGTTTCATTCATCTACCAGCCAAATCTTTAATGTTAATCAGAGTGTCATTCATCTACCAGCCAAATCTTTAATGTTAATCAGAGTGTCATTCATCTACCAGCCAAATCTTTAATGTTAATCAGAGTGTCATTCATCTACTGGCCCAATCTTTAATGTTAATCAGAGTTTCATTCATCTACCAGTCAAATCTTTAATGTTAATCAGAGTGTCATTCATCTACCAGCCAAATCTTTAATGTTAATCAGAGTGTCATTCATCTACTGGCCCAATCTTTAATGTTAATCAGAGTTTCATTCATCTACCGGCCCAATCTTTAATGTTAATCAGAGTGTCATTCATCTACCAGCCAAATCTTTAATGTTAATCAGAGTGTCATTCATCTACTGGCCCAATCTTTAATGTTAATCAGAGTTTCATTCATCTACCGGTCAAATCTTTAATGTTAATCAGAGTGTCATTCATCTACCAGCCAAATCTTTAATGTTAATCAGAGTGTCATTCATCTACTGGCCAAATCTTTAATGTTAATCAGAGTGTCATCCATCTACTGGCTAAATCTTTAATGTTAATCAGAGTGTCATTCATCTACTGGCCAAATCTTTAATGTTAATCAGAGTGTCATTCATCTACCAGCCAAATCTTTAATGTTAATCAGAGTGTCATTCATCTACTGGCCCAATCTTTAATGTTAATCAGAGTTTCATTCATCTACCGGCCCAATCTTTAATGTTAATCAGAGTGTCATTCATCTACCAGCCAAATGTTTAATGTTAATCAGAGTTTCATTCATCTACCGGTCAAATCTTTAATGTTAATCAGAGTGTCATTCATCTACCAGCCAAATCTTTAATGTTAATCAGAGTGTCATTCATCTACTGGCCAAATCTTTAATGTTAATCAGAGTGTCATCCATCTACTGGCTAAATCTTTAATGTTAATCAGAGTGTCATTCATCTACCAGCCAAATCTTTAATGTTAATCAGAGTGTCATTCATCTACCAGCCAAATCTTTAATGTTAATCAGAGTGTCATTCATCTACTGGCCAAATCTTTAATGTTAATCAGAGTTTCATTCATCTACTGGCCAAATCTTTAATGTTAATCAGAGTGTCATTCATCTACCAGCCAAATCTTTAATGTTAATCAGAGTGTCATTCATCTACTGGCCCAATCTTTAATGTTAATCAGAGTTTCATTCATCTACTGGCCAAATCTTTAATGTTAATCAGAGTGTCATTCATCTACTGGCCAAATCTTTAATTTGCATCAGAGTGTCATTCATCTACCAGCCAAATTTTTAATGTTAATCAGAGTGTCATTCATCTACCAGCCAAATCTTTAATGTTAATCAGAGTGTCATTCATCTACTGGCCAAATCTTTAATTTGCATCAGAGTGTCATTCATCTACTGGCCAAATCTTTTATGTGCATCAGAGTGTCATTCATCTATTCATCTTTAGCATTCCACAGTGAACTACATAGCATTGCACATTGAGGTATATTTCATTCGGCAGTGAGCTCTGTGGCATTCCACAGTGAGCTCTGTGGCATGCCACAAACTACAGATTTAAATTAAACTGAATATATTGATTAAAAGTTGTCAACAATTGACTTGTTTGTTGCAGGAGAAAAAGAAAAGCTACAGAAGCCAAAAGAAAGAAGTGGCCAGAGAGATCATGAACTCAGCCTCCGACCAGTCATTTGTGCTCATGGCCGACTGGTTGAAAGTGAGGGGGACGCTCAAGGGCTGGACCAAACTCTGGTGCGTCTGTAAGCCGGCCATGTTGATCATATACAAGAGTGAGAAGATGAAGGTAAGAGCACTTGAATGGTTGGGATATTTTCAATTGTTCATTCAGTTCTTCATTGAGAATTGTCCGTTGTTCACTTTGGGCATTGTCAGTTGTTCATTGTGGGCATTGTCAGTTGTTAACTGTCAGCATAAACCACACTGACTCCTCATTGACATCATTTTTTCATAGCCCCCACACTGCCTACTCTTTGACATCAATATTCCATCACCCAACACTGCCTCCTCATTGACATCAATATTTCATCACCCCACACTGCCCCCTCATTGATATGAATATTTCATCACCCCACACTACCTACTCTTTGACATCATTACCCATCACCCCACATTGCCTACTTTTTGACATCAAAATTCCATCATCCCACGCTGCCTCCTCATTGACATCATTATTTCAATACGCAGCACTGTCTCCTCATTGGCATCATTATTTCAATACGCAGCACTGTCTCCTCATTGACATCATTATTTCAATGCCCAGCACTGTCCCCTCATTGAAGTCATTATTTCATCATCACACAACGAGTCCTCATTGACATCAATATTTCATCACCCACACTGCCTCCTCATTGACATAATTTCATCACCTCACACTGCCTCCTCATTGACATCAATATTTCATCACCCACACTGCCTCTTCATTGACATTATCATTTCATCACCCCCGCACTGTCTCCTCATTGACATCATTATTTCATCCCCCAACACTGTCTCCTCATTGACACCATTATTTAAATACGCAGCACTGTTTCCTCATTGAAGGCATTATTTCATCACCCCACATTGTCTCCTCATTGGCATCATTATTTCATAACCCCACAATGAATCCTCATTGACACCATTATTTTATCCCCCCCCCCACACTGCCATCTCATTGACATCAATATTTCATAACCCCACACTGCCTCCTCATAGACATCATTATTTAATCACCCCATACTGTCTTCTTATTCAGATCATTATTTCATAACCCCACACTGCCTCCTTATTGACATCATTATTTCATCGACCCCACATGGCCTACACATTGACATCATTATTTTATCATCCCACACTGCCTACTCATTGACAACATTATTTCATAACACCACAATGCCTCCTCATTGACATTATTATTTCGTCACCACACAAAGCCTCCTCATTGACATCCTTATTTCATCACCCCAGATTGCCTCCTCATTGACATAATTTCATCACCCCACACTGCCTCCTCATTGACATCAATATTCATCACCAACACTGCCTCCTCATTTACATCATTATTTTATCACCCCCGCATTGTCTCCTCATTGACATCATTATTTCATCACCCCACACTGTCTCCTCATTGACATCATTATTTCAATACCCCACACTGTCTCCTTATTGAAATCATTATTTCATCACCGCACAATGCCTCCTCATTGACATCATTATTTCATCACCCCACACTGTCTCCTCATTGACATCATTATTTCAATACCCTTCACTGTCTGCACATTGACATCATTATTTCATCCCCCCACACTGCCTCTTTATTGAAATCATTTTTTCATCATCCCACTCTGCCACTTCATTGACATCATTATTTCATCACCACACAATGCCTCCTTATTGACATCATAATTTCATCACCTCACACTGCCTACTCATTGACATCATTATTTCACCCCCCACACTGCCTCTTTATTGACATCATTTTTTCATAAACCCAGACTGTCTCCTCATTGACATCATTATTTCATCACCCCACACTGTCTCCTCATTGACATCATTATTTCAATACTCCACACTGTCTCCTTATTGAAATCATTATTTAATCACCGCACACTGCCTCCTCATTGACATCATTATTTCATCACCCCACACTGTCTCCTCATTGACATCATTATTTCAATACCCTTCACTGTCTGCTCATTGACATCATTATTTCATCCCCCCACACTGCCTCTTTATTGAAATCATTTTTTCATCATCCCACTCTGCCACTTCATTGACATCATTATTTCATAAACCCAGACTGTCTCCTCATTGACATCATTATTTCATCACCCCACACTGCCTCCTCATTGACATCATTATTTCATCACCACACAATGCCTCCTCATTGACATCATAATTTCATCACCTCACACTGCCTCCTCATTGACATCATTATTTCATCCCCCCACACTGCCTCTTTATTGACATCATTTTTTCATAAACCCAGACTGTCTCCTCATTGACATCATTATTTCATCACCCCACACTGCCTCCTCATTGACATCATTATTTAATCACCCCACAATACCTCCTTATGGAAATCATTTTATCATCACCCCTCACTGCCTCCTCATTGACATCATTATTTTATCACCCCACATTGCCTACACATTGACATCATTATTTCATCACCCCACACTGCCTACTCATTGACATCATTATTTCACCCCCCACACTGCCTCTTTATTGACATCATTTTTTCATAAACCCAGACTGCCTCCTCATTGACATCATTATTTCATCACCTCACACTGCCTACTCATTGACATCATTATTTCACCCCCACACTGCCTCTTTATTGACATCATTTTTTCATAAACCCAGACTGTCTCCTCATTGACATCATTATTTCACCCCCCACACTGCCTCTTTATGACATCATTTTTTCATAAACCCACACTGCCTCCTCATTGAAATTAATATTTCATCACCCCACATTTATTTTATCCCCCCCCCCCCCACACTGCCTCCTCATTTACATCAATATTTCATAACCCCACATTGCCTCCTAATTGACATCATTATTTCATCACCCCCACATGGCCTACACATTGACATCATTATTTCATCACCCCCACATAGCCTACACATTGACATCATTATTTTATCCCCCCCCCACACTGCCTCCTCATTGACATTATTATTTAGTCACCCCAGATTGCCTCCTCATTGACATAATTTCATCACACCACATTGCCTCCTCATTGACATCAATATTCATCACCCACACTGCCTCTACATTGACATCATTATTTCATCATCCCACACTACCACTTCATTGACATCATTATTTCATCACCACACAATGCCTCCTCATTGAAATTAATATTTCATCACCCCACAATGTCTCCTCATTTACATCCTTATTTCATCACCCACACTGCCTCCTCATTGACATCAATTTTTCATCACCCACACTGACTCCTCATTGACATCATCATTTCATCACCACACAATGCCTCCTCATTTACATCATCATTTCATCACCACACAATGCCTCCTCATTGACATCATCATTTCATCAAACCACACTTTCTCCTGATGTACATCATTATTCCATCACCCCACACTGCCTTCTAATTGACATCATTATTCATCCCCCACACTGTCTCCTCATTGACATCATTATTTCATCACCCCACACTGCCTCCTCAATGACATCAATATTTCATCATCCCACACTGCCTCCTCATTGACATCATTATTGCATCACCTAACCACATCTCCTCATTGACATCATTCTTTCATTACCTAACAACACTTCCTCATTGACATCATTATTTCATCACCCTACACTGCCTCCTCATTAACATTAATATTTCATCACCCAGCACTGCCTCCTCATTGACATCATTCTTGCATCACCTAAAAACGCCTCCTCATTGACATCAATATTTCATCACCCAACACTGTCTCCTCATTGATATCATTATTTCATCACCCCACACTGTCTCCGCATCGACATCATTATTTCATCACCCCACTTTGTCTCCTCATTGACATCAATATTTCATCACCGCACACTGTCTCCTCATTGACATCATTATTTCATCACCCCACACTGTCTCTTCATTGACATCAATATTTCATCACCCCACTTTGTCTCCTCATTGACATCAATATTTCATCACCGCACACTGTCTCCTCATTGACATCAATATTTCATCACCCCACACTGTCTCTTCATTGACATCAATATTTCATCACCCCCATACCCCCAATAGAAATCAATGTATCATGTTCTTCTAAAACAATATGTCTTGAGTTGTCAGTCATGTGCTGCATCTCCCTTCAGACAGGCCACTGGGTGGGGACAATACTGCTCAATACATGCCAACTCCTGCAGAGACCTTCCAAGAAAGAGGGCTTCTGCTTCAAGCTCTTCCACCCGTTGGATCAGTCCATCTGGGCCACTAAAGTAAATCTCCTGTCTTGTTGATTTTGGAGTGGATCAGTCATTTATGTAGAAAATTCTGATCAAAAATTTTTTTTATTAAACTGTTTCATGTCTGTCTGTTATGTAATATTTTAGCATTTAATATCCACAAATTGTTTCCAGTAAAAAAACACCAACCTTCCTATCACATGTCACTAGTTTAAGGATGGATGAAACATGTTTGAATGAGTGTGCAACAGGGTACTGTTTTGATGAATTCTTCATATTGCCATGTCTGGAAATAAAGTGTTGAAGCCATTGTACCTACCCATTATGTGTGGAAATAAAGTGTTGATGCCATTGTGCCAACCCATCATTTGTGGAAATAAAGTGTTGATGCCATTGTGCCAACCCATTATGTGTGGAAATAAAGTGTTGAAGCCATTGTGCCAACCCATTATGTGTGGAAATAAGATGTTGAAGCCATTGTACCAACCCATTTGACCACATTTATTTATCCCTTAAAACTTGTTTTTTCTAAATAATAGAATAAGAACTCAGACAAGATGGCCCCTGTGCTAGAGCACATTTCTCCAAGACCATTACATAACCTGTTTTTATTCCTCCAGGGACCCAAAGGGGAGACTATTGGGGCCTTTGTCCAACCACTTCCAATGTCCTATGCTATTTTCCGTGCCCCATCAGAGAACCAAGGTAAAATAAGGAGGTTATATACCTATTTTAAGTCATAATGTCAAGGTCACTGGATCAGACAGCTTGCTGGAAAAGAGGGGGGGGGGGCTACGTTTCCTTTGATTTCGTCTTGGGGCTCAAAAAAATGATAATTACTTTTTAAAAGTTTTTGGCCCTATGTTTTCCACCCTGTGTATTTCCCCAGGTAAATGTTGGATGGATGGGCTAGAGTTGGCTTTGCGGTGTACCAGCCTCATCAAGCGAACGACCTCTCGACCCAATGACATTACAAATGACTTATCTTCTGCCTTGACTTCTGACCTCTCACAGACTCTGGTCTCTGACCTGTCCAAGACCCTGGCTCCTCAACACAACACAAGCATGGCTGATGACACCGAGGAGGCTGTGGAGGAGGCAGAGGACCCTCTTGAACATTACAGTGATGATGATGGTGTCTACAAACTTGTTTTGTTAGGGGTGTCTACATTGTTGTTTTGTTTTGGGTGTCTACAAACTTGTTTTGTTAGGGGTGTCTACAAACTTGTTTTGTTAGGGGTGTCTACAAACTTGTTTTGTTAGGGGTGTCTACAAACTTGTTTTGTTAGGGGTGTCTACATTGTTTTTTTGTTAGGGGTGTCTACAAACTTGTTTTGTTAGGGGTGTCTACAAACTTGTTTTGTTAGGGGTGTCTACAAACTTGTTTTGTTAGGGGTGTCTACAAACTTGTTTTGTTAGGGGTGTCTACAAACTTGTTTTGTTAGGGGTGTCTACAAACTTGTTTTGTTAGGGGTGTCTACAAACTTGTTTTGTTAGGGGTGTCTACAAACTTGTTTTGTTAGGGGTGTCTACAAACTTGTTTTGTTAGGGGTGTCTACATTGTTGTTTTGTTAGGGGTGTCTACAAACTTGTTTTGTTAGGGGTGTCTACAAACTTGTTTTGTTAGGGGTGTCTACAAACTTGTTTTGTTAGGGGTGTCTACAAACTTGTTTTGTTAGGGGTGTCTACATCGTTGTTTTGTTAGGGGTGTCTACAAACTTGTTTTGTTTTGGGTGTCTACAAACTTGTTTTGTTAGGGGTGTGTACATTGTTTTTTTGTTAGGGTTGTGTACATTGTTGTTTTGTTAGGGGTGTGTACATTGTTGTTTTGTTAGGGGTGTGTACATAGTTGTTTTGTTAGTGGTGTGTAAATTGTTTCTTTGTTTATGGTATGTACATGGTTTGGTGTTGGTGTGTTCATGATTTTGTAGACATCTGTAAATGGATTATTGGAGGTTTGAACATGGTTTTCCTGGAGGTGTTTACATTTTTTGTGGATGGTGTGTAGAAATAAATATCACATATTTCTAATTTCTCATGAATACCTGTATGAAGAGGCAATTGTGTACATAACTTTTTGGCATAATTTAAGTTTTCGAATTTGAGTGATTAGATCTGTAGTTTGCTAATGAGGTTTATGAATGTTAAAATGATCTCTAGATTCTATGAGGTTCTTAGCATCACTTGTTTTAAAGTACATCTATCATGTTCCTAACACAGACCACTCCAGTCTAGGTCTAAGTGAATCAGACTTTGAACTGGCAGAGGAGGAGAAAAAACCTCTTGCCATCCCCAAAGTTGAGGAGACCGTTTACACATCTAATGAGGTGGAGGAGCTTGGTCAGGTCAGTTAGGTCATTTATTTAGCTCACTGTGTTCACTGTAACTATGAATGAATAGGGAAAAATAATTCCTTATACATAATTATTTGCAGATAAAAGGGAGCTGTGTGCCACATCTGTGCCCTTTATGAGCTGTGTGCCCCATATAAGCTGTGTGCCCCATATAAGCTGTGTGCCACATCTGTGCCCTTTATGAGCTGTGTGCACCATATAAGCTGTGTGCCCCATATATGCTGTGTATCCCATATGAGCTGTGTGCCACATCTGTGCCCTTTATGAGCTGTATGCCCCATATAAGCTGTGAGCCACATCTGTGCCCTTTATGAGCTGTGTGTCCCATATAAGCTGTGTGCCACATCTGTGCCATTTATGAGCTGTGTGTCCCATATAAGCTGTGTGCCACATATGTGCCCTTTATGAGCTGTGTGCCTCATATAAGCTGTGTGCCCCATATACGCTGTGTGCCCCATATATGCTGTGTGCCACATCTGTGCCCTTTATGAGTTGTGTGCCCCATATAAGCTGTGTGCCACATCTGTGCCCTTTATGAGCTGTGTGTCCCATATAAGCTGTGTGCCACATCTTTCCCCTTCATGAGCTGTGTGCCCCATATAAGCTGTGTGCCACATCTGTGCCCTTTTATGAGCTGTGTGCCCCATATAAGCTGTGTGCCACATCTGTGCCCTTTATGTGCTGTGTGCAACATCTGTGCCCTTTATGAGCTGCATGCCACATCTGTGCCCTTTATGATCTGTGTGCCCCATATAAGCTGTGTGCCACATCTGTGCCCTTTATGAGCTGTGTTCCCCATATAAGCTGTGTTCCACATCTGTGCCCTTTATGTGCTGTGTGCAACATCTGTGCCCTTTATGAGCTGCGTGCCACATCTGTGCCCTTTATGATCTGTGTGCCCCTTATAAGCTGTGTGCCACATCTGTGCCCATTATGAGCTGTGTGCCCCATACAAGCTGTGTGCCACATCTGTGACCTTTATGAGCTGTGTGCCCCAATATGCTGTGTAGCCCACACGAGCTGTATGCCACATTTGTGCTCTTTATGAGCTGTATGGCCCATGTAAACTGTGTGCCCCATATATGTTGTGTGCCCCATATATGTTGTGTGCCCCATATATGCTGTGTATCCCATGCGAGCTGTATGCCACATCTGTGCTCTTTATGAGCTGTATTCCCCATGTAAGCTGTGTGCCTTATATATGATGTGTACTCCATACGAGCTGTATGCCCATATATGCTGTGGATCTCATATGAACTGTGTGCCCCATATAAGCTGTGTGCTCCATATATGCTCTGTGCCCAATATAAGCTGAGCCACATATGTGCTCTTTATGTGCTGTATGCCCCATATAAGCTGTGTGCCCCATATATGCTGTGTATCCCATACGAGCTGTGTACCCCATACGAGCTGTGTGCCTCTATAACCAGTTAAAGATTGATTACTTTGACATTTTGTTACCTTATGCTTAAACAAATCTCATTTCTGTTTTTATTCTATGTTTAATATTGACTTGTCCATTCCCAGCAAGGTGATGCCTGCCAGACAGAGGAGGTGGATGAAGAAAACAAGAGCTTAATTTGGACACTGGTCAAGCAGGTACATTCTTGGATAATGGGAGGTAGCAAGTTTGTTTTATAACAGGTGTCAAATTACAAGACTGTTAAGTGTTTGATATCTGAGGTGTCAGATTACATGAGTCTTAAGTGTTTGATATCTGAGGTGTCAGATTAAGTGAGTGTTAAGTGTTTGATATCTGAGGTGTCAGATTACATGAGTGTTAAGTGTTTGATATCTGAGGTGTCAGATTACATGAGTATTAAGTGTTTGATATCTGATGTGTCAGATTACGTGAGTGTTAAGTGTTTCATATCTGAGGTGTCAGATAATGTGAGTGTTAAGTGTTTGATATCTGAGGTGTCAGATTACCTGAGTGTTAAGTGTTTGATATCTGAGGTGTCAGATTACGTGAGTGTTAAGTGTTTGATATCTGAGGTGTCAGATTACTTGAGTGTTAAGTGTTTAATATCTGAGGTGTCAAATTACAAGACTGTTAAGTGTTTGATATCTGAGGTCAGATAACACTTATTTGAACTTGAAAATATAAAAAAGCCTTGAAATATCCTATAACATCTGCCTCGATACTATAAATATATTTATTTGGATGTTATTTAAGGTAAAATTTTAGAGGTTGCACCAATCATTTTGTTTTCTCCCTGGGTGATTTATGACCCCCCCCCCCCCCCCCCCCCCCCCCCCCC
>CAXITT010000180.1:853052-909902 GCA_964033795.1 Lymnaea stagnalis | reverse complement strand
CATCAGGTGTGTTCATTGTTTAGTACGGCCGTGCACCAGGACCATCAGGCGTGTTCATTGTTTAGTATGGCCGTGCACCAGGACCATCAGGTGTGTTCATTGTTTAGTACGGCCGTGCACCAGGACCATCAGGCGTGTTCATTGTTTAGTACAGCCGTGCACCAGGACCATCAGGTGTGTTCATTGTTTAGTACGACCGTGCACCAGGACCATCAGGTGTGTTCATTGTTAAGTACTGCTGTGCACTAGGACCATCAGGTGTGTTCATTGTTAAGTACTGCCGTGCACTAGGACCATCAGGTGTGTTCATTGTTAAGTACGGCCATGCACCAGGACCATCAGGTGTGTTCATTGTTAAGTACGGCCGTGCACCAGGACCATCAGGTGTGTTCATTGTTTAGTACGGCCGTGCACCAGGACCATCAGGTGTGTTCATTGTTTAGTACAGCCGTGCACCAGGACCATCAGGTGTGTTCATTGTTAAGTAGGGCCATGCACCAGGACCATGAGGTGTGTTCATTGTTAAGTACTGCTGTGCACTAGGACCATCAGGTGTGTTCATTGTTAAGTAGGGCCATGCACCAGGACCATCAGGTGTGTTCATTGTTAAGTACTGCCGTGCACTAGGACCATCAGGTGTGTTCATTGTTAAGTACGGCCATGCACCAGGACCATCAGGCGTGTTCATTGTTTAGTACTGCCGTGCACCAGGACCATCAGGTGTGTTCATTGTTAAGTAGGGCCATGCACCAGGACCATCAGGTGTGTTCATTGTTAAGTAGGGCCATGCACCAGGACCATCAGATGTGTTCATTGTTTAGTACTGCCGTGCACCAGGACCATCAGGTGTGTTCATTGTTTAGTACGGCCGTGCACCAGGACCATCAGGTGTGTTCATTGTTTAGTACGGCCGTGCACCAGGAGACATCAGGTTTTTTCATTGTTAAGTTTAGCCATTCACCAACATGAATGAGGAGGTTCTTTCTTAAACTTTCATATTAAAAATTCATTTTAAAATCTCACCATGTTCAGGTGCGGCCAGGCATGGATCTCTCCAAGGTTGTACTTCCAACTTTTATACTTGAGCCCCGTTCCTTTCTGGACAAACTGACAGACTACTACTACCATGCAGACCTTCTGTCACAGTGAGTTCTGTATATAGAATACTATATAATTATTATAGCGAGTATATTATATAGAATACTATATAATTATTATAGCAATATATTATGTAGAATACTATATAATTATTATTGTGAGAATATTACAGACCTGTTTACCCCTGGGTTAGTGTCATACTAGTTTTCAACTCTCAAAAATCAAAAATGTAGTTTCAAGCTCCAAAGAGTAGTTTAGTCAATTAGCTCAGAAAAGAAAGAAACGGGGAGGGGGGGGGGCTTGTTTGCAATCAAAATACAAGTTGTGTCAGGAAGTTCACACAGCTACTTATGTAAGGTAACACAAATACGTTTTCCGATTTGTTTCTTATGGATGAGAAGAGGTCTTAGGGAAACACAAAAGGGAATGACTGCACAGACTAGCTTAACTGATAAAGGCATTTTGAGCTAACATTCATGACTATTGCAACATGACAGTTTTTTTTGTTGGTAGTATGAAAACAAGTATGAACTTGAAACAGAGGACAAGATTAACTCACGGACTGTGGCATGCATTATTCTGTGGTGTGGAGCTTTTCAGAGCGTTTTGAGTGCCATTTGAAATTACATCAAATAACATAGAAATATTGATATAAGACCCCAATAAGTATACATATTTAGAAAGGTAAATGGATGGGGATAAAGTTAGCCATATTGCCCACCACGTAAAAAAAAATTTGTCATTGTCCTTGGAGTCCTCAAAAAAAATAATCAACAAAATGTCTTGCTTTCAAGTGCTCATAACATGCTCGAAGTCTAACAGTACCCTCAGTAGGCCTAATTCAGTATCACTAAGACTAGTATAAAATTCACGACAAGAATAATCTCAACTGATATCGTCAATGGGAATGTTAAAATCATCATCAGTATCACTTAAAACCTCTCCTAAAAAGCTTTCAAACATATTTCCATTAGTTCTTGCACTGAATGACTTCATGGCTTCAACCATTTTAGCTTTAAAAAAAATAGCGATATAAAACTCCGATTAACAAGTATTTATTTTTAAGTTATCAAGAAACAGCTTGAACTGGAGGATGATTTAATTATTAATCAAAGGACGTGGCTATAATTCCGGTTAAATATTGGATTGGAAGTTGCTATCGGGCCGTGTTTTTTATTGGCCGATTTTTTTTGGCAACCACAGTACAGAATGAGAATGTCAGCCGATTTTTTTGGCCGACCACAGTTCGTGGGTTAACCAATAAAGGTGTATCAACGAATATATTTATACAATTTCTAAGCATTGGCGCACATTTTTCATTAGTTTACTTTAAAAGATTTTACGAATTTTAGCATTGATTTTCAAAATCATGAAAAACTTTAGCGATGTGTCTAGTCTTTGTGGGATTCTAGAACATGTTTTATTTACCACACGTAGAAAACATCTTTTCATACATGGAGTTATCAATGTCTTTTTCTTGCGAGGAAAATGAACAGTTAAGAGTAAACACACTTTAGTTGCTATAAGATCTCTGTAGTCAGGGTTTTATATTTGGACACATATTGAGAGCTTGACTGAGAAGTTCCAGAAGTGGATACCTGAGGTGGGGGATAAAGATAATTGACTTTTCTTAAAAATGTTGGCCTCCAGATGGCACTTGACGACTGTCCTAAAAATATGCTTTATCTCAATAAATCTAGTAAAAAGTGTAGAAGTCATGACTTGTTATTCAACCTTGGTTGCTCTCCTAACCATCATCAGTCATGAAGGTCCTGTTGGGCATTATTTTAGTAACCCTAGACCCTGAATTTTAAAAAAAAATAAAATAAAATAATATATTATCATATTAGGCTGATAGTGTCATATGTAAGATATACTAATATAGGCCTGCTATTAATATCAGTATTAATATGGTAGAGGTTAGAGATACTAAAACAGGCCTAAGCAGTGATGTAGGAATGAGCCAACAAAGTGCTGATGGAGGGGTATCAAAAAACATTTTGAACAATGAAATTGAAATGGTGGCATTTAGTTATAATTTTGCACTATTATTAGTGAACTATGAAAGAAAAATTAATCTAATAAAATAACTTAGGCCTTTAATTCTCTAAGTTTTTTTAAGCCTAGATGTTATATTATAAATTTTAAAAAAGGGTCTATTGATAAGTTAACAAAGTATCTTACTGCAGTTGCGTATCCATATACTAAATTTAAAAATTAAATTCCTTTACACTTTGATCATAATCATATCAAAGGGTAGAACTACGACTCATACCATAAAGCTTCTATTATTACTATTATTCAAATGAGTATTTTTATAATCATCAAGCTCACCGTAAAGCTGGAAAAAAAGTAGGCTAAAATTAAGCATAGTGAAAAGTTAGTCTAAGACTAATAGACGGATCATTTAATTTGTAGTCTTCGGACACATAGTTGACATAGTTTGACATAGACATAGTTTTCTTCTATTTAAAATTGCTGTCTAACAATTAAAAGCTAGAAAAGCTACATAAAAATTATTATTGACTTTCATAAAATAATAGTACACTCTACTTGTCTCTAAATATGTTGTTAGGGGAACCGAACACAAACAAACTTCTAAGGCATTATGATTTTAAAACATTTTAAAAACAAAAGCATCAGAAACTTGGAAAGTGCATGTGCAGTTAAGGGGAAACCACTTAGACGAAATCCAATCTATAGGCAACAGTAAGGCTTAAAAATAGACGGCACATTTGGTATTTGAGTATTGACAAGAGATCCGCTAAAAGAAAAATATTCTGGTTGGTTCATTGAGAGGGAGACCGCAAAGACCAATCACTGTTATACTTATTCAATTCATTACAGTATTAAAACAAAAAATTCAATAACTTGTTACTGGTATTTATTTTTTTAAATTTTAAATGAACCAAACAAAAGAAAAAAATCCCGAGGCCATAGTTTTTTTAGGATTGCTGTAGTCTTAGGTTTAAAAACATAGTTACTACAATGAAAACATAGGGTTAAAAAGGTCTGATATTATATAGAGTACAATATGATTATTATGCTGAGTTCAGTATATAAATACAATATAATTATTCAAGTGAGTTCAGTGTATAAATACAATATAATTATTCAAGTGAGTTCAGTGTATAAATACAATATAATTTTTAGAATTATTCTAGTGAGTACAAGACATGGAGTACAACATTATAAAATAGTATGTTTAATAACAAGGAAATAACAGATGTATAATTTGTTATCTCCACTTGATTAAATTTGGATTATGGAATGCATATAGTACAAATAGCATTAGCCAGAAGATTGACTGAAACTAACATTACTGTTACTCAGATTGAAGCATAGCCAGTAGAGTAAAGCTAACCAACATTACTGTCACTGTTTAGAGATTGAAGCATAGTCAGTAGAGTAAGGCAAACCAACATTACTGTCACTGTTTAGAGATTAAAGCATAGTCAGTAGAGTAAGGCAAACCAACATTACTGTCACTGTTTAGAGATTAAAGCATAGTCAGTAGAGTAAGGCAAACCAACATTACTGTCACTGTTTAGAGATTAAAGCATAGTCAGTAGAGTAAGGCAAACCAACATTACTGTCACTGTTTAGAGATTAAAGCATAGTCAGTAGAGTAAGGCAAACCAACATTACTGTCACTGTTTAGAGATTAAAGCATAGTCAGTAGAGTAAGGCAAACCAACATTACTGTCACTGTTTAGAGATTAAAGCATAGTCAGTAGAGTAAGGCAAACCAACATTACTGTCACTGTTTAGAGATTAAAGCATAGTCAGTAGAGTAAGGCAAACCAACATTACTGTCACTGTTTAGAGATTAAAGCATAGTCAGTAGANAGGGTATAGTCAGGAGGGTACGGGCCAGAGATATAGCTGAAAGAAACCCTGGATTGAAGCATAGTCAGTAGAGTAAAGCAAACCAACATTACTGTCACTGAGATTGAACCATGTGATATTCATTTGAAGGGCAGTCCAACAAGAAACAGCTTTGGAGAGGATGAAGATGGTGGTCAAGTGGTACTTGTCTGGTTTCTACAAGAAACCTAAGGTAAGGTCATGGGCATGTCAAGTGTCAGATCACTGACTTACCTAAGGTAAGGTGATGGGTATGTCAAATGTCAGATCACTGACTGACCTAAGGTAAGGTGATGGGTATGTCAAGTGTCAGATCACTGACTGACCTAAGGTAAGGTGATGGGCATGTCAAGTGTCAGATCACTGACTGACCTAAGGTAAGGTGATGGGCATGTCAAGTGCCAGATCACTGACTGACCTAAGGTAAGGTGATGGGCATGTCAAGTGTCAGATCACTGACTGACCTAAGGTAAGGTGATGGGCATGTCAAGTGTCAGATCACTGACTTACCTAAGGTAAGGTGATGGGCATGTCAAGTGTCAGATCACTGACTGACCCAAGGTAAGGTGATGGGCATGTCAAGTGTCAGATCACTGACTGACCTAAGGTAAGGTGATGGGCATGTCACGTGTCAGATCACTGACTGACCTAAGTTAAGGTGATGGGCATGTCAAGTGTCAGATCACTGACTGACCTAAGGTAAGGTGATGGGCATGTCAAGTGTCAGATCACTGACTTAACATAGCTGAGACATTTTATCCCCTACTATTCCTGGAATTAACAGTATATTTAAAGGGGACAATGAAAGCCCTTCAGTTATAATTTGATTTATAAAAAATATTAACTTTCAATTTTGTGAAATGCTACTTGTTTTGTTTTGTCCAGGGACTAAAGAAACCCTATAATCCTATCATCGGTGAGACTTTCCGATGTTACTGGGTTCATCCTGAGACCAAAAGTCGGACATTTTATGTAGCAGAACAGGTAAAACCTGATCAAGTTTTTGCTTGCTTGAAATATTACCTTGTATTTTAAGGACAGAATCTGGGAATGATTTGTTTTAAAAAGTTGCTTTTATGAGCTACCATTTGTATTACATTTGTTATTCTAGTTGAAAATTTCTTACAAAGCCGGAGTTTTTGCAATTAAATATGCTAATGAAATACTGCTTGAGAAGAAACTTACTTTTTATTTCTCCTAAATATCCTGACATACCCTTACACAATGACCGTCACTACTTTGCCTATACTATGATGTAATGCAATCTATTGTAATGTAATGTTTTCCTGTCAGATTTCCCATCATCCCCCTATCTCAGCCTTCCATGTCACCAACAGACACGATGGCTTTAACATCAATGGCTGCATTCTGGCCAAGTCCAAGTTTTATGGTGAGTTTGACTAATGATAGGCTTAACTCAATGGCTACATTCTCGCCAAGTCCCTTTTTTATAGTGAGTTTGACTAATGATAGGGTTAACTCAATGGCTACATTCTCACCAAGTCCCTTTTTTATAGTGAGTTTGACTAATGATAGGGTTAACTCAATGGCTACATTCTCACCAAGTCCCTTTTTTATAGTGAGTTTGACTAATGATAGGGTTAACTCAATGGCTACATTCTCACCAAGTCCCTTTTTTATAGTGAGTTTGACTAATGATAGGCTTAACTCAATGGCTACATTCTCACCAAGTCCCTTTTTTATAGTGAGTTTGACTAATGATAGGCTTAACTCAATGGCTACATTCTCGCCAAGTCCCTTTTTTATAGTGAGTTTGACTAATGATAGGGTTAACTCAATGGCTACATTCTCACCAAGTCCCTTTTTTATAGTGAGTTTGACTAATGATAGGTTTAACTCAATGGCTACATTCTCGCCAAGTCCCTTTTTTATAGTGAGTTTGACTAATGATAGGGTTAACTCAATGGCTACATTCTCACCAAGTCCCTTTTTTATAGTGAGTTTGACTAATGATAGGGTTAACTCAATGGCTACATTCTTGCCAAGTCCCTTTTTTATAGTGAGTTTGACTAATGACAGGGTTAACTCAATGGCTACATTCTCACCAAGTCCCTTTTTTATAGTGAGTTTGACTAATGATAGGGTTAACTCAATGGCTACATTCTTGCCAGGGTTAACTCAATGGCTACATTCTCGCCAAGTCCCTTTTTTATACTGAGTTTGACTAACAACTACTTAGCCTAGCCATGTACTCAACAACTTAACCTAGCTAGGTTAAGTTGTTTTTCGTAAATGCCTAGGTTAAGTAGTTTTTCGTAAATGCCTAGGTTAAGTTGTTTTTCGTAAATGCCTAGGTTAAGTTGTTTTAGTACATGGCGAGGTTAAGTGGTTTGTTTTGCCCATTATAGTATTTTAAAACTATATCCAGGTAACTCCATCTCAGCTATATTAGAAGGGGTGGCAACCTTGACCTTCTTGGAGAGAGGAGAAGACTACCTTATGACCATGCCATATGCTCACTGCAAAGGTCAAAGTTTATTTTACTTTCATTAATCTCTTGGTTCGCTTCTGTTGCTAGATAATAAACAGTCCCATCATACAGCTGTGGACAGAGAATCTCATGCTGTTTCTATCTGTGGCTGTATATAAACTGTAATAAATAGTCACATCATACAGCCGAGGACAGAGAATCTCATGGTGTTTCTCTCTGTGGCTGTATATAAACTGTAATAAATAGTCACATCATACAGCCGTGGACAGAGAATCTCATGGTGTTTCTCTCTGTGGCTGTATATAAACTGTAATAAATAGTCACATTATACAGCCGTGGACAGAGAATCTCATGGTGTTTCTCTCTGTGGCTGTATATAAACTGTGATAAATAGTCATATCATAAAGCCACGACAGAATCTCATGGTATAGACAAAAATAATTTCCTTAACACCCATTTTGGAGGGAAGAGACATATATATAGTTGAAAATGCATAGCAGAAATGATGTTGTTAAAGTTGATTGAAAGTAACTGTGTAAGAATACAACTGCTGTACACAAAATTATCAAATGAAGTATAAGAGCATCAAATACCTTTGCATCAGACAATATAGGTATAGGTGATTAGCAGACTTGTGTTCATTCCTGAATTTTAGAGTTATTCCAACTATATTTGGAGGAAGGGGGGTGGGGGAGGTGGTGGCAAGGAATAGAGATTTCCAAAGTTTTGCATTAGACATTGGTTCAAACCCTTCACTTCATGGCATGATGTTCAGTTTTTGAAAATTAGAAAGTCATTTGTATTTAGTAACTTCATGTTTTCAATGTCTCTCACAATCAATGTCTCTCACAATCAATGTCTCTCACAATTAATGTCTCTCACAATAAATGTCTCTCACAATCAATGTCTCTCACAATCAATGTCTCTCACAATCAATGTCTCTCACAATCAATGTCTCTCACAATCAATGTCTCTCATCATCAAATATCTCTCACAATCAATGTCTCTCATCATCAAATGTCTCTCACAATCAATGTCTCTCATCATCAAATGTCTCTCACAATCAATGTCTCTCATCATCAAATATCTCTCACAATCAATGTCTCTCACAATCAATGTCTCACAATCAATGTCTCTCACAATCAATGTCTCTCACAATCAATGTCTCTCACAATCAATGTCTCTCGCAATTAATGTCTCACAATCAATGTCTCTCATCATCAAATGTCTCTCACAATCAATGTCTCTCATCATCAAATATCTCTCACAATCAATGTCTCTCACAATCAATGTCTCTCACAATCAATGTCTCTCACAATCAATGTCTCTCACAATCAATGTCTCTCACAATCAATGTCTCTCACAATTAATGTCTCTCACAATCAATGTCTCTCATCATCAAATATCTCTCACAATCAATGTCTCTCACAATCAATGTCTCTCATCATCAAATGTCTCTCATCATCAAATGTCTCTCACAATCAATGTCTCTCACAATCAATGTCTCTCATCATCAAAAGTCTCTCACAATCAATGTCTCTCACAATTAATGTCTCTCACAATCAATGTCTCTCATCATCAAATGTCTCTCACAATCAATGTCTCTCATCATCAAATGTCTCTCACAATCAATGTCTCTCACAATCAATGTCTCTCATCATCAAATGTCTCTCACAATCAATGTCTCTCACAATCAATGTCTCTCATCACCAAATGTCTCTCACAATCAATGTCTCTCACAATTAATGTCTCTCACAATCAATGTCTCTCATCATCAAATATCTCTCACAATCAATGTCTCTCACAATCAATGTCTCTCACAATCAATGTCTCTCATCATCAAATGTCTCTCACAATCAATGTCTCTTATCATCAAATATCTCTCACAATCAATGTATCTCATCATCAAATGTCTCTCACAATCAATGTCTCTCATCATCAAATGTCTCTCACAATCAATGTCTCTCATCATCAAATATCTCTCACAATCAATGTCTCTCACAATCAATGTCTCTCACAATCAATGTCTCTCACAATCAATGTCTCTCACAATCAATGTCTCTCACAATCAATGTCTCTCACAATCAATGTCTCTCACAATCAATGTCTCTCACAATCAATGTCTCTCACAATCAATGTCTCTCACAATCAATGTCTCTCACAATCAATGTCTCTCACAATCAATGTCTCTCACAATCAATGTCTCTCACAATCAATGTCTCTCACAATCAATGTCTCTCACAATCAATGTCTCTCACAATCAATGTCTCTCACAATCAATGTCTCTCACAATCAATGTCTCTCACAATCAATGTCTCTCACAATCAATGTCTCTCACAATCAATGTCTCTCACAATCAATGTCTCTCACAATCAATGTCTCTCACAATCAATGTCTCTCACAATCAATGTCTCTCACAATCAATGTCTCTCACAATCAATGTCTCTCACAATCAATGTCTCTCACAATCAATGTCTCTCACAATCAATGTCTCTCACAATCAATGTCTCTCACAATCAATGTCTCTCACAATCAATGTCTCTCACAATCAATGTCTCTCACAATCAATGTCTCTCACAATCAATGTCTCTCACAATCAATGTCTCTCACAATCAATGTCTCTCACAATCAATGTCTCTCACAATCAATGTCTCTCACAATCAATGTCTCTCACAATCAATGTCTCTCACAATCAATGTCTCTCACAATCAATGTCTCTCACAATCAATGTCTCTCACAATCAATGTCTCTCACAATCAATGTCTCTCACAATCAATGTCTCTCACAATCAATGTCTCTCACAATCAATGTCTCTCACAATCAATGTCTCTCACAATCAATGTCTCTCACAATCAATGTCTCTCACAATCAATGTCTCTCACAATCAATGTCTCTCACAATCAATGTCTCTCACAATCAATGTCTCTCACAATCAATGTCTCTCACAATCAATGTCTCTCACAATCAATGTCTCTCACAATCAATGTCTCTCACAATCAATGTCTCTCACAATCAATGTCTCTCACAATCAATGTCTCTCACAATCAATGTCTCTCATCATCAAATGTCTCTCACAATCAATGTCTCTCATCATTAAATATCTCTCACAATCAATGTCTCTCATCATCAAATGTCTCTCACAATCAATGTCTCTCATCATCAAATATCTCTCACAATCAATGTCTCTCATCATCAAATATCTCTCATCATCAAATGTCTCTCACAATCAATGTCTCTCACAATCAATGTCTCTCACAATCAATGTCTCTCACAATCAATGTCTCTCATGATCAAATATCTCTCACAATCAATGTCTCTCACAAGCAATGTCTCTCACAATCATTGTCTCTCACAATCAATGTCTCTCATCATCAAATATCTCTCACAATCAATGTCTCTCACAATCAATGTCTCTCATCATCAAATATCTCTCACAATCAATGTCTCTCATCATCAAATATCTCTCACAATCAATGTCTCTCACAATCAATGTCTCTCACAATCAATGTCTCTCATCATCAAATATATCTCACAAGCAATGTCTCTCACAATCAATGTCTCTCACAATCAATGTCTCTCACAATCAATGTCTCTCACAATCAATGTCTTTCACAATCAATGTCTCTCACAATTAATGTCTCTTACAATCAATGTCTCTCATCATCAATATCTCTCACAATCAATGTCTATCACAATCAATGTCTCTCATCATCAATGTCTCTCACAATCAATGTCTCTCATAATTAATGTCTCTTACAATCAATGGTTTATTAATAAGTTTCCAAGCTAATTCAAGTCAAATATTCAAACAAACTGTTTGATTTCTTTTGTTTTTTGTCCAGGAATTCTCCTGGGGACATTAACTATGGAGATGGGTGGGAAAGTGACCATTGACTGTCCTAAGACAGGTTATCATTGTGACCTTGACTTCAAATTGAAGGTAACTGACAATACTTTCTTCTCTCATTATTTTATGTTAATATGTTTATGTTTGAAATAGAAGAATAGAACTCTTCTCTGTATCAGTGAGTCCAAATTGGTCCATATAAAAACACATCTAGTTTTGCATCTTTAAATCAAGTAAAAATACAAACAATGTCTATAATGGCACTGTAAATATGTAAGAGTCTTCGGCGAGTCTCTCAGGCAAGGTTTAAATGAAATAAACAAGTGTAAATAGGTTGCCATTTACCACTATAGTAGTGGATAAATAGGTATCCCAGCGGCCCTGTAGTAGTGGATAAACAGGTAGCCCAGTGGCCCAGTAGTAGTGGATAAACAGGTAGCCCAGTGGCCCTGTAGTAGCTGATTGGACCCATAGCCAGGAGGCAGCAGATTGGAATGTGGAGGTAGGTAGCGCCCCCTCCCTCCACTGTGTGTGTGGTCAAATAACCCCTTACAGCTTACCAACTATTATCTTATTACAATGTGAGACATCAGTCAGTTTGCAGGCCCCATAATAGACAACACAAGCATGGAGTTTTGCACAAGCAAAAGATCTTTTAATGTCAATGAATAGGTTTGCAAGCAGTTTTGATCGAGAAAGTCTTTGTGTTCCTCTCCAGCCCTTTTTTGGCAATGGCGAGGCAGCCAATAGAATCACTGGTCGTATCATCATGGGACAGGAGGTCTTGTGTACCTTTGAAGGCCACTGGGACCAGCAGATCTACATCAAGGAGCTGACCAACAGGGTGAGTGCTGAAATCATTGTGCATACACCAGGGCTTCCTCTTGACACCACTGGGTGATGGGGGATCCTAGATTTAGCAGTTAGATTATAATGTTTAACCAGTTCATGAAATGTCATTTCTAGCTTTTAGTGAGCTAGCCAAATTAACCTTAAATTGTCGTCTCTAGCTTTTAGTGAGCTAGCCAAATTAACCTTAAATTGTCGTCTCTAGCTTTTAGTGAGCTAGCCAAATTAACCTTAAATTGTCGTTTCTAGCTTTTAGTGAGCTAGCCAAATTAACCTTAAATTGTCGTTTCTAGCTTTTAGTGAGCTAGCTAAATTAACCTTAAATTGTCGTTTCTAGCTTTTAGTGAGCTAGCCAAATTAACCTTAAATTGTCGTTTCTAGCTTTTAGTGAGCTAGCCAAATTAACCTTAAATTGTCGTTTCTAGCTTTTAGTGAGCTAGCCAAATTAACCTTTAATTGTCGTTTCTAGCTTTTAGTGAGCTAGCCAAATTAACCTTAAATTGTCGTTTCTAGCTTTTAGTGAGCTAGCCAAATTAACCTTAAATTGTCCTCTCTAGCTTTTAGTTAGTTAGCTAACTTGTTTTTTAACTTGAATTGTTATTTCCCAAAATTCTACAACCTTGGTTTGATATCATTCAGGAGAAAGTTCTGTTTTGGGATCCCTCCCCTGAGACCAGGAACAAGCGCTTGGTCAGGTACACAGTGCCGGTAGAGCTGCAGCGTGACAATGAGTCTGAGAGGTAAGCATGACAATGAGTCTGAGAGGAAAGCGTGACAATGAGTCTGATATGAAAGCGTGACAATGAGTCTGAGAGGTAAGTGGGACAATGAGTCATAGAGGTAAGCGTGACAATGAGTCTGAGAGGTAAGCGTGACAATGAGTCTGAGAGGTAAGCATGACAATGAGTCTGAGAGGTAAGCGTGACAATGAGTCTGAGATGTAAGTGTGACAATGAGTCTGAGAGGTAAGCATGACAATGAGTCTGAGAGGTAAGCGTGACAATGAGTCTGAGAGGTAAGTGTGACAATGAGTCTGAGAGGTAAGCATGACAATGAGTCTGAGAGGAAAGCGTGACAATGAGTCTGATATGAAAGCGTGACAATGAGTCTGAGAGGTAAGTGGGACAATGAGTCATAGAGGTAAGCGTGACAATGAGTCTGAGAGGTAAGCGTGACAATGAGTCTGAGAGGTAAGCATGACAATGAGTCTGAGAGGTAAGCGTGACAATGAGTCTGAGATGAAAGCGCAGCATAGTTTTTAAATCATTTGTGCATAGCAGTTAAGTTAATAGTACAGTAGGTTGTCCCTGTCATCAGTCATCAATAGCTCATTTATGTGCAATTTCTGTCTAAGTGTGGTCACTGTGCATAAAGACATCCCCCCACCCCAACCCAAATTGTATCTGTGATGTATACAACTTTGTTAAAAGATAAAGTCAATGGAAAAAAAGATTTCAAAATTTAGTCAAATACATTTGTTCTTTTTTTACAATTTTTTAAAAAGGCCATAATGCAGCGGTTCTCAACCTGTGGGTCGCGACCCCTTTGGGGGTCGAACGACCCTTTTGCAGGGATCTCCTAAGACTATTGGATGACACATATACTCGATAGTTATAAAATAGAAACGAAAATAAATTTTGTGGATTGGGGTCGCCACAACATGAGGAACTGTATTAAAGGGTCACATCATTAGGAAGGTTTAGAATCATTGTCATAATGTATGACGAAAATACAAATTGGTTCTTGCAATACTTTATTATACAATTGTGTTTAAAAACAGCAAGAAGTACAACAAATCCTGTAGACCTACTTTTGAGCCACTCGTGCATGTATCAGTTATATTTGATGGAGTATTTGGGTGTAGAAGTAGCAGTGATATCCGCACCATCCACAACTGGTTGTTGATCCGAGTTAATGACTGTTGACCCTTGATAACTTGGTGTTGACCCATAATTGCAGGCTGTATTCATACTTGATAACTTGATGTTGCCCCATATTTGATTGATAACTTGATGTTACCCCATGTTTGTTTGATAACTTGATATTTCTCCATGTTTGCTTGATAACTTGGTTTTGCCTCATATTTGATTGATAACTTGATGTTGCCCCATGTTTGATTGATAACTTGGTGTTGCCCCATGTTTGTTTGATAACTTGGTGTTGCCCCATATTTGATTGATAACTTGATGTTGCCCCATGTTTGTTTCATAACTTGGTGTTGCCCCGTAATTTGATTGATAACTTTAAGTTTCTCCATGTTTGCTTGATAACTTGGTGTTGCCACATATTTGATTGATAACTTGGTGTTGCCCCATGTTTGTTTGATAACTTGGTGTTGCCCCATATTTGATTGATAACTTGATGTTGCCCCATGTTTGTTTGATAACTTGGTGTCGCCCCATATTTGATTGATAACTTGATGTTGCCCCATGTTTGTTTGCTAACTTGATATTTCTCCATGTTTGCTTGATAACTTGGTGTTGCCCCATATTTGATTGATAACTTGGTGTTGCCCCATGTTTGTTTGATAACGTGATATTTCTCCATGTTTGCTTGATAACTTGGTGTTGCCCCCTATTGGATTGATAACTTGGTGTTGCCCCATGTTTGTTTGATAACTTGGTGTAGCCCCATATTTGATCGATAACTTGATGTTGCCCAATATTTGATTGATAACTTAATGTTGCCCCGTATTTGATTGATAACTTTATGTTTCTCCATGTTTGCTTGATAACTTTGTATTGCCCCATTTTGATTGATAACTTGGTGTTGCCCCATGTTTGTTTGATAACTTGGTGTAGCCCCATATTTGATCGATAACTTGATGTTGCCCAATATTTGATTGATAACTTAATGTTGCCCCATATTTGATTGATAACTTGATGTTGCCCCATGTTTGTTTGCTAACTTGGTGTTGCCCCATGTTTGCTTGATAACTTGGTGTTGCCCCATATTTGATTGATAACTTGGTGTTTCCCCATGTTTGATTGATAACTTGGTGTTGCCCCATGTTTGTTTGATAACTTGGTGTTGCCCCATATTTGATTGATAACTTGATGTTGCCCCATGTTTGTTTGCTAACTTGATATTTCTCCATGTTTGCTTGATAACTTGGTGTTGTCCCATATTTGATTGATAACTTGGTGTTGCCCCATGTTTGTTTGATAACTTGGTTTTGCCCCATGTTTGTTTGCTAACTTGGTGTTGCCCCATATTTGATTGATAACTTGGTGTTGCCCCATTTTTGTTTGATAACTTGGTGTTGCCCCATGTTTGATTGATAACATGGTGTTGCCCCATGTTTATTTGATAACTTGATGTTGCCCCATGTTTGTTTGCTAACTTGATATTTCTCCATGTTTGCTTGATAACTTGGTGTTGCCCCATATTTGATTGATAACTTTGTGTTGCCCCATGTTTGTTTGATAACTTGATATTTCTCCATGTTTGCTTGATAACTTGGTGTTGCCCCATATTTGATTTATAACTTGGTTTTGCCCCATGTTTGTTTGATAACTTGGTGTTGCCCGTATTTGATTGATAACTTGATATTTCTCCATGTTTGCTTGATAACTTGGTGTTGCCCCATATTTGATTGATAACTTGGTGTAGCCCCATATTTGATTGATAACTTGATGTTGCCCAATATTTGATTGATAACTTAATGTTTCCCCATATTTGATTGATAACTTGATGTTACCCCATGTTTGTTTGATAACTTGATATTTCTCCATGTTTGCTTGATAACTTGGTGTTGCCCCATATTTGATTGATAACTTGGTGTTGCCCCGTGTTTGTTTGATAACTTGATGTTGCCCCATGTTTGCTTGATAACTTGGTTTTGCCTCATATTTGATTGATAACTTGATGTTGCCCCATGTTTGATTGATAACTTGGTGTTGCCCCATGTTTGTTTGATAACTTGGTGTTGCCCCATATTTGATTGATAACTAGATGTTGCCCCACATTTGATTGATAACTTGGTGTTGCCCCATGTTTGTTTGATAACTTGGTGTTGCCCCATATTTGATTGATAACTAGATGTTGCCCCACATTTGATTGATAACTTGGTGTTGCCCTATATTTGCAGGCTGTGGCGACGTGTCAGTGAAGCCGTGATAGACCAAGACATGCACGCAGCCACAGCTGAGAAACACAAACTTGAAGAGAAGCAGCGCAATGAGGCAAAGGAGCGTCACAAGGTCAAACAAGAGTGGGTGCCCAAATGGTTCTCACTTGACCCCGCCGCCAACAAGTGGATCTACAAACATGTTGAGTGAGTGCAGAAATAATAATAATTAAAATAATAACAATAAAGTTTATTTTTTTTAAATCACATGTCATTCCCAAAGGCTCAAAGCGCAGTACAAAGTGAACCATATTTAAAGAGAAATGAAAAAATCTATATTATACCACATTGAAACACAAAACGCAACACTACGTAAACTACAAACGATTATATGCATTCAAAGTATAATCCCTTTCAACTATAAACAACACAAGCAAATATACATCTAGGAGTTAATAGCTAAGATGGTAGACAACATCACCCCAGCAGATGTTTGCGAAATAGATGTGTTTTCAAATCGGTTTTGAAGGATTCCAGTGTCTGGCTGTTTCTGAGAGCGACAGGAAGGGTGTTCCAAATTGTTGGGCCAGCAAATGCGAAAGTGAGCATTCAGTAAGTCTCAAGGCAAACATGCGGTATCAAGAGTTTGCCACTATAGGATGAGCGGAGTTGTCTAGTGGGTACATATGGCGTCATGAGCGCTTTGAGATAGGATGGCGCCAGGTCATGCAAGCAGCAGTAGCACAGAGTTGCAATTTTGTACTCTATGCGAGCATGGACCGGCAGCCAATGCAACTCTCTCAGAGAAGTGTTTTAGCATGGTCGAATAGGGGATTCAATAACATATTCTTTACATGCAATGTCCTATTTTAAAATACTCATTTAGGATTTATTGTCTGAGAAATTTTAGCCCAAAAATTGAATCATTTCAAGGTTCTCTAATTTATTGTGTGGACTGTTTGAAGATTCTCTATTTATTTTGTAGCAGACCTGTTTACTCGTGCGATTTTGGCATACAATGTACGATTTTGAGGTGTATATATGATATATACTGTATGTTGTCTTTTTTACTATTAAGATAATGTATTGAACGATTTTGTGATGATATTGTACGATTTTAAGAGTTTGAGGGTAAACAGGTCTGGTGTAGACTGTTTGAAGATTCTCTATTTATTGTGTAGACTGTTTCAATATTCTCTGTTTCTTGTAGACTAATTGTTTGGAGATTCTCTATTTATTGTGTAGACTTTTTGAAGATTGTCTGTTTCTTGTAGACTAATTTTTGAAGATTCTCTATTTATTATGTAGACTGATTGAACATTCTCAGTTTCTTGTAGAGTAATTTTTGAAGATTCTCTGTTTCTTGTAGACTTATTGTTTGAAGATTCTCTGTTTATTGTGTAGACTGTTTGAAGATTCTCTGTTTCTTGTAGACTAATTTTTTAATATTCTCTGTTTCTTGTAGACTAATTGTTTGAAGATTCTCTATTTATTTTGTGAGACTGTTTGAATATTCTCTGTTTCTTGTAGACTAATAATTGTTTGAAGAGTCTCCATTTATTGTGCAGACTAATTGTTTGAAGATTCTCTATTTATTGTGTAGACTCTTTGAACATTCTCTGTTTCTTGTAAACTAATCTTTGAAGATTCTCTGTTTCTTGTAGACTAATTATTTGAAGATTCTCCATTTATTGTGCAGACTAATTGTTTGGAGATTCTTTATTATTTTATAGACTAATTGTTTTTTAAGATTCTCTGTTTATTGTGTAGATTGACTCATTTACTATTTGTTCTCTCCCCTTTCAGTTCCAGACCTTGGGACTCTATGACTGACTGCATACAGTATGAGAAAGATTACATCATAAAGACACAGACAGTACACACAGTTCCACTGGTCTGGAATGCTTCCTCCTGTGTGAACACTGGCCGGATGAAAGCCTTTGGTCCACACTCAACCGTTGTCACAGATGACAGTTACTCATCAGACAACAATGCTGCAGGTAAAAAAAATGTTGACTATCAAGCAGAGGCAGATATTTTTATGGATTTTATCTGTCAGATAAGTGGGGGAAAAAACTTTTGCCGATTAATTTTTATATTTTTTAAAATTAAAAAGTACAATTTCGGTTGTTAGTTGTAATTTGCATTCTACATCCAGAATGTTGTTGAGTGAGATTTTTTGTAAAAAAAAAAGGGGGGAGGAGAGGGGGTTCAAATCATTAAAGTCTATAAAATTAACACCGCCACATTTTCGTAATGAGTATGGGGTGGGGGTCCTCGGGTATGGGGGGATCCTCGGTAGCGCCCCTTGTCTTTGTGAAGTAAATGGGATTTTATAGTTTAATTCACTATTAGGGTCCTTTTTAAAGACGATTTTGGCACGTTGCTTTTTGCCCCATTATCATAGTCCTGCCCGAGGGCCAGTGTCATAGCTGGAGAGGTGCAGCCCGCACCGGGTGACACCATCTTAGGGGGTGACACCATCCTAGGGGGTGACACCATCCTAGGGGGTGACACCATCCTAGGGGGTGACACCAAATTGAATAATTGCACATTTACAGAGCACACGCTGCTCGGTCTAAATGAATTTCATGAAAGGATTAACCGATCACAGGTATATTGTCCACACATGTAACCAATCCAAATGCGTGTTTTATTAAAAGTTCAATGTTGATGCGTCAGAAATAAGATGGCCTATAATTAGGTCAGAAAAACACCGTTTTGACTATGATTTGACGCCGATTGAAGTGTTTGGTAACTTTCAAAAGTGACAGGAAGCTAAATATATATCTAAATTCCAAGAAATAAAGCTTTCCATTAATACCAAATACCATGTGTTCAGGCAATTCTAAATATATGAATGGAATCGGTAAAAATGGAAAACATAAAAAAAAATTATGGGGTTCACAAAATAATATTTTACAAAATGTTCTATCTTTTAGCAATTAATTTAAATTTATTTAAATTTTTTTTTAAATTGTATACATTTAAAAAATTATTTAGAGGGTTAACAAAATAATACTTTGGAAAATTTTCTAATATCTTTTAGTAATTAATTTAAATTTATTTTAAAAAATGTTTAAATGTTTTTGAAATCAAATATATTGAAACCCAGAAATACCAAATAATTAATATTTTCTTAGATTCATCACTAGCACCACTCCATAACATTTAAGCATGATTTAACATACTGTCTGTGATTTCATATTACTCTGCTACCTTTACCTTTGGACTGATCTACTTGAAGAAGTTAATCCTACACAGCAGAATCTGCAGACTAAAGGCTTTACTCTTGACAAAGTGGTGACCAACCTAGAGGTCTTAAGATTGTTTCAGCATGAGAAGCGCTGCCACTTGGTGGAATATGCTATTAAAAAGGCACTTTTAGAATCAGACCAATATGGAATAACGGTAGAGAGAAAAGTAAAGTTTAAAAAGATAATGGCAGAAGAAAAATTAATAGGTGCTGGAGTCTCTCTGTGAGAAGAAAACAGTATGGAAATGCTGGAGTGTATTGATCGCTTTCATTCTGAACTACAGATCAAGGAAGTAGCTGATATGTCTGGGGCTGTTCAACTACAAGAGTCTACTCTCAGCAAGTGAAGAAGAGTTCTTGGAGTCCAAAATGAACCTCTTTCTATGATGAGTTATCAGAGGATGAACTTTCAAAAGAAATAAAAAGGCCTAGAGGACATCTAAAGGCAAATAATATTGAATTTCACAAAGTCATTGAGTGGTCGGTATTTGATGTTTTGAAATAAATAACTGAATGAGACTTCCTAGATTCTCTTCCAATACTCTCACTAAGCCTGTGGCTTCATGTGAATGAACAAGCAAAACGAGGCATGTGGAAGCTTGAATTTAAGGACAGGACAATAAGATTAGAACGTTTCGGCATAGAGCCTTCCTCAGCGCACAGGACAAATAAAACTATCACAAGGAACAGAGCACAGTAAACAACTCACAAAATGCGTAACTATAACAACAATTGATATTTCCTGAGTTGTTTACTGTGCTCTGTTTCTTGTGATATTTTCATTTGCTATTTCATTTACTTAGCTTGAATGCAGTCCTTTAATTATATATGGCTTCATGTGAGCAGAGCTGGCCAAAGCTATGTCTTATCAAGAACTATTTACAATCCACCATGGGACAACAAAGGCCTTTTGATCTGGCTCTTCTGTCAATTGAAAGTGATACGGTGAAGCATAGGCGCCCGCAGAAAACTTTCTAGGGGGGGGGTGGGGGGGGGCAAACAATCTATTAACTTTCTGGGGGGGGGGCAAAAAAATTTTAGTAATGTTTTAATGTAGTTTTAATTTACTGTAGTGTATTTGCATGGTGAAAGAACGGACAGGACATCAGCTTAGGTACTTTCTCTTTTTTTTTTCTTTACTTTAATAAATTTTTTGTCTATTTAAAAAAATTTTAGTAATGTTTTAATGTAGTTTTAATTTACTGTAGTGTATTTGCATGGTGAACGAACGGACAGGACATCAGCTTAGTTACTTTCTCTTTATTTTCTCTTTACTTTAATAAATTTTTTGTCTATTTTGGTCTAAAATTTTATTATCCAATCAATCCAGGGGGGGTGGGGGGGGAGTGCCTCCCCCCTGCGGGCGCCCATGGGTGAAGGATATTGATTTTGATCAAGTCATTTATGTACGCATTCTACAGGGGAAGGGAATGGAAAATTTGTCCTATGTACTATATAGATGGCCCCCCCCCCCTCGCGTTTATTTGCAATGGTGCTGAATGACAGAATGTTATAACATAATTTTTTCCGCGATGAGTGCAGAAATGGAGAAAACAGAGAATGCATTCTTAACCAATCTGTGCATCAATATTAGATTTTGACATATTTTATAGGATTTGAGAGGGCCTTTGAAATTTTTTTTACACCTTCTTCCCTTCATGCATTACAGCTTTTGATCTGATTTCTTGTTTGAACCACATTAAATTTCAAGAGTAACTTTATTTTTACCAGCGACAGACTGTGATAATGGATCCGCATGTCCACTCAATATACAATAATATCTATAGCAAATACACGTCTGCAAAATAAATTGACCGCAGATAGCAATATAAATATTAGTCGTGTACTTTAAGAAGTTACCTTTTTTGACGTCAGCTTAACTCGATCCCGCTTGACACGCGATGGGAGTAGTTATGGTATTTATTATATATACTGTATGTTTATTTATTTACTATTAAGATATTGTATTGTACGATTTTCTAAAGATATTGTACGATTTTAGGAGCTTGAGGGTAAACAGGTCTGATATTGATAAAAGTTGAAAGTTGGGGAACTTAAATTGTTATTTTTGATATTGGTAGCACTAATAGTAATAATAATAATAATAGTAATAATAATAATAATTATAATAATAATAATTATTATTATTATTACAATGATTTTAATAATTATAATAATAATAATAATAGTAATAATTATAAATATAATTTATAATAGTAATAAAAATAAGTATAATAGTAATAATAATAATACTAATTATAATAATAGAGATAATAATAACACTTATAATAATTATAACCATAATAGTAATAATAATAATAAGTATACTTAAACTTATATACTATAAACAGAGTGCAAGGCCAATGGGAGTAGGAATCACAGAATTTACAGATTTGTTTTAACTACAAAATTACATGTTACATATGAAAATACTTGATCAGCTTAAGTCATTCAGCAACATTTGGCTAATTGAAATCTAGTAAATTTCATGATAATTTCTCAGTCAATTTGACTGAATATTTTGCTATGATTTTGAATCAAGTGTATTGATAACTTGCTCAATGTGTTAAACATAAGTTGACTTCCTTCTCAGAGTCTGATGATGCTCGCTGTAGAAACACCAACAGGAAATCGAGCCCATCAGAAATTCTCAGTGGTTCTGAAAGTTCAAAGGAGAGAGGCCACCACCATCACCAGGGAGGACCAATTAAAACTGGTCCCAGCAACGAAAACTGGAAGCTGCAGATGCTGCAAGGGGGGGCCCCTGATAGAAAGACAGGGACGCCAGAACATGTTAGACGGCACATGCTATCCACCAACAATCAGAGCAGCAATATAAATGGATTATCTGTTCCTGATAAGGGTGGCCCTTCAAAGGTCAAGGATGACATGAAGTTCACTCAGCATTCACCTGTGAAATGTAACCTCGGGGGTAGCGGGGAGGTCACCCCAATCCCTTCTGACAGCCCCTCCGCCCGACACGCGTCAGCTGGGGTGCACAGCTCATCAAGCAGGACGTCGGTGGGTCAGCACGATGTGCAGATGCTTGTGAAGATCGCCAGGATGCAGCAGGAGATGCAGTCTGTGCTGAACGAGCTCGTCACCAAGGTGGCCAACATCCGGGCCCAGCCTGAGCCCGGTTCACTGGCGCTGTCCCACGGTTATCCCGACAGGGAACAAGCGACCGGGGGCCTGCTGGTGAGAGAATGGATTTTTGTGGCTGTGTTGCTCGTCTTCCAGACTTTGCTGCAGTGGTTCTTCTATAGATCAAGCTGAGCCAGTCCAGTGGTTCTTAATCCTGCTACTGTTTATATATATATTCAACTCTTGTTTTGCGGCTCATATTTGGAGTCTTTTTGTTGACAAGAAAAGTGTTCTGAATGTTTTCACCTGGGGCATTGATATTTTTTATTGGGGATTTTACAAATTATAAATAATTAGGTAGATATTTTCTTGTAAATTAATGTCTAATTTACAGAAATGTTTGATTTGTCCCTTTTCCAAAAAACTTGAATATTATAAAACTAGGTTTGAAAAACATTTTGTTTCTATTGTCCAAAAACATGCTCTCTATACACCATTAACTTATAATTGAAATGTTTGGGATTAATATTTATTCAATTTAGTGGTCAAGTTAAACACTCGATAAATAAATAACACGGTAAACAGTCAACATTAAATATTTATACATTTTGACCGCGCTGTGACCAAATTTTTAAATCAATATTCGCATAATATAAATATTTAGTAGCAAAAAGTACCCTTGTGCCAACTTGTGAAACTGCAAGTAATAATGACTTTAAATTTGATGAAAAGTGTCGCTCCTACTTGAATTGATTATTATCACTGAGATTTGACAGTACTGTAAGATGGTTAAATATAAGGGTGTTTAAATGAATGAAGGTAACGTTGATCTCCATGTCTTAGTACACAAAGATGCCCTTCATAGAAATGTCATAGTGTGACAAACATAAACCAGAGAGATTCTAAGTGGGGAGCAGTTAGACTGGGGTGTGAAATGATTGGGTTATGGTGGGGTGTTGGGTTATGGTAGGGTGCTGGGCTATGGTGGGGTGCTGGGCTATGGTGGGGTGCTGGGCTATGGTGGGGTGCTGGGCTATGGTGGGGTGCTGGGCTATGGTGGGGTGCTGGGCTATGGTGGGGTGCTGGGCTATGGTGGGGTGCTGGGGTATGGTGGGGGGCTGGGCTATGGTGGGGGGCTGGGCTATGGTGGGGNAGTGTACAGGAGGAGTGTGATGACATCAATTTGAAGTGTACAGGAGGAGTGTGATGACATCAATTTGAAGTGTACAGGAGGAGTGTGATGACATCAATTTGAAGTGTACAGGAGGAGTGTGATGACATCAATTTGAAGTGTACAGGAGGAGTGTGATGACATCAATTTGAAGTGTACAGGAGGAGTGTGATGACATCAATTTGAAGTGTACAGGAGGAGTGTGATGACATCAATTGGAAGTGTACAGGAGTGTGATGACATCAATTTGAAGTGTACAGGAGGAGTGTGATGACATCAATTTGAAGTGTACAGGAGGAGTGTGTAAAGGAGGGATGCGACCAAACTAAGCTATGAATTTATTTGACAATGGGACAGTGCAATGTTCTATAGGGACAAGTGCAAGGTTCTATAGGGACAAGTGCAAGGTTCTATAATAAAAACAATTCATACCAATTTTAGCAGTTGGCTTAAATTAACAACCCATTAATGACCTCTCCCTGCCTCCATCCTCCTCATGTCCACATGTTGGAGGTCCCTGCCTCCATTCTCCTCATGTCCACATGTGGGAGGTCCCTGCCTCCATCCTCCTCATGTCCACATGTGGGAGGTTCCTGCCTCCATCCTCCTCATTACCACATGTGGGAGGGATAGGTCAGACCGTTCATCTGATCATGATGCAATATTACAATATTATTTTTTTAGTAACATAATTCAGCCAGTCCGACATCTTACCTTGAGCGCAATATATTTGGTATGCCTGTTTGTGTTAACCAGCCTGTTGTCATGGTAGAGATTGCTCCACATTAGTCAGTGTCTGCAAATTGATCATGTCAGCTTAGAAAGGGTGTGTTTGTGGTAACACTTGCCCTTTAATATTTTAATAAACTTTTCACACATCTTTACAGTCATGGTCATGTTTTATAGGTTTGGTTAGATTCACCGTTGGTTCTGTTAAAGTTCATTCACCTTTCAAAGATTAGCTTTTCAGGTTTCTAGCATTTTGTTTACCATACTATTAATTTATATTTTTGAAAAGTTATCTGTGTTCTTTTTATTGAAATGATTTGATGTGATGTGATGGCTGGATTAAGTTAAAAATTAATGAATTACCGTTGGTGTTAGTTTAAACAAGGTGCCTGCTTGGGTAAACCCTTTCAGTCAGTTAAAACAAGGTGCCTGCTTGGGTAAACCCTTTCAGTCAGTTAAAACAAGGTGCCTGCTTGGGTAAACCCTTTCAGTCAGTTAAAACAAGGTGCCTGCTTGGGTAAACCCTTTCAGTCAGTTAAAACAAGGTGCCTGCTTGGGTAAACCCTTTCAGTCAGTTAAAACAAGGTGCCTGCTTGGGTAAACCCTTTCAGTCAGTTAAAACAAGGTGCCTGCTTGGGTAAACCCTTTCAGTCAGTTAAAACAAGGTGCCTGCTTGGGTAAACCCTTTCAGTCAGTTAAAACAAGGTGCCTGCTTGGGTAAACCCTTTCAGTCAGTTAAAACAAGGTGCCTGCTTGGGTAAACCCTTTCAGTCAGTTAAAACAAGGTGCCTGCTTGGGTAAACCCTTTCAGTCAGTTAAAACAAGGTGCCTGCTTGGGTAAACCCTTTCAGTCAGTTAAAACAAGGTGCCTGCTTGGGTAAACCCTTTCAGTCAGTTAAAACAAGGTGCCTGCTTGGGTAAACCCTTTCAGTCAGTTAAAACAAGGTGCCTGCTTGGGTAAACCCTTTCAGTCAGTTAAAACAAGGTGCCTGCTTGGGTAAACCCTTTCAGTCAGTTAAAACAAGGTGCCTGCTTGNCCCCCCCCCCCCAACCACACCACATATTTGATGTATTTTATGTTTAATATGTTTGGTTTTCTGTACCGGTACAAGATTAACTGTAAGCATCTATAGTCGTGTATTAATATAAGTTAATATAACTTTATGCATCTGCAGTAGTGCATTAATATAACCATAGACATGATCTTCTCTCTGCGCCAGCGGCAGGAGAAGTGCAGGGAGCAACATATGCCATTATACATTGCGTTTGTCGACCTCACTAAGGCTTTTGATCTTGTCAGCAGAAGCGGCCTGTTTCAGATCCTCAAAAAGATAGGCTGCCCTACATGACTGCTTAACATCATCAAGCAGTTCCACGAAAACATGCAGGGCACAGTGTGCTATAACGGTGCTGCCTCAGAAGCTTTTCCAGTGAGTAGTGGAGTAAAGCAAGGTTGCGAGCTGGCTCCTAATTTATTTGCAATCTCTTTCTCCATCCTACTCCAGTATGCCTTTCAGAACAACAGCGAGGGGATATACAACCACACTAGAGATGATGGCAAATTATTCAACATTGCCCGCCTTGGAGCTAAGACTAAAACAAGAAAGGTCTTGCTGCAGGAGTTCTTGTTTGCGGACGATGCCGCTTGGGTATCTCACACAGCAGACGGCCTGCAGAGCATCGTATCCAGCCTATCCGCTGCCTGCAAAGAGTTTGGCCTGACAATTAGCCTAAAGAAAACTAACATTATGGCACATTGCGCTGACTCCCTCCCCACTATCCCCATCGACGACTTCCACTTGGATACTGTTGACGGATTCACATATCTGGAATCCAACATATCGAGCACCCTCTCAATGGAGGATGAGATAAGTGGGAGGATAGGGAAGGTCGCAACTGTTATGGCCAGACTGAAGAAAAGAGTCTGGTCAAACGCCAAACTCGCAACAAGAACTAAGCTGCAGGTGTACCAGGCCTGCGTACTGAGCACACTCCTGTATGGATGCGAGTCGTGGACCACATACTCTAAACACGAAAAAAGGCTCAATGGCTTCCACCTCAGATGCCTGCGCCACATCCTTGACATTAAATGGCAAGACATAGTCCCCAACACTGATGTCCTGTCCCAAACAAACATGTGTAGCGTCCCAGCCATGTTAATCCAAAGATGCTTCCGCTGGCTTGGACACGTCAAGCGAATGCAACCTGGTCGCATACCAAAGGATGTGCTATACAGCGAGCTGGCGACGGGGAAAAGGTCAGTTGGACGGCCTCGTCTGAGATACTTAGACTTATGCAAAAGAGACATGAAGTCGGCCAACATCGACATCTCAAACTGGGTGGAGCTGGCAGAAGTTCGATCCTCATGGCGGGGCATCGTGAAGGCAGGATGACTACATGCCGAGGAGCAAAACAGGGCGGAAACAGCTGCAAAAAGAGCGAGGAGGAAGGCCGGTAAATACTGTTCCACCGCATTCGTGTGTGGGAAAAGTAACAGAGACTGCCATTCGAGGATTGGTCTCACCAGCCACACCAAGAGCTGCAAGCAATAAAGATAATCTATCGTCTCCCGCAGATGGAAAGATGCCATATAATACAACACGACTCAGAAAATCCTCAACATTAAATGGCAGGACAGGGTCCCAGACACTGAGATGCTCACGCGGGCAGGTCTCCCTAGCATCTTCACAATCTTAATGAAGTCCCAGCTTCACTGGGCGGACATATTGTGAGAATGTCAGACGACCGTCTGCCGTAAAGAAGTTTCTATGGTGAGCTTAAACAAGGAAGGTGGTCTGCTAGCGGACAGACAACATGAAAGCCTCACTGAAAGCGTTGTTTGACATAAACCGAGACATGTGGGAGGAAAAAGCAAAGGATTGAACATCATGGCGTTCCACTTGACCCAAGAGCTCCATGCATCTTGAAGTTGGCAGAACAGCTGCTGCAGAGCACAAGAAACATGCCAAGAAGACCCACTCTGACTCTGCTCCTGGAGATGCCCCATCATTCCCCTGACCTACTGCACAAGAAAATTGTGTGCCAGAATCGGCCTCATTAGCCACCTGCGCACCCACAGACATTACTAACACAAATCTGATAATTAATGTGGTCATGGTCGACTCCCAACTGATGAAAAATAATATAAATGTAGGCATCAATAGTAGTTTAGTGATTCACAACGATAGGCATCTATTGCCGTGATATAAATGTAGCTGAAGACATCTATACTAGTAATATAAATGTATCTCTCGGAATCTATACTAGTGATGTAAATGTAGCTGTAGGCATCTTTACTAGTGATGTAAATGTAGCTGTAGGCATCTTTACTAGTGATGTAAATGTAGCTGTAGGCATCTTTACTAGTGATGTAAATGTAGCTGTAGGCATCTTTACTAGTGATATAAATGTAGCTGTAGGCATCTTTACTAGTGATATAAATGTAGCTGTAGGCATCTTTACTAGTGATATAAATGTAGCTGTAGGCATCTATAGTAGTGATATAAATGTAGCTTTATGCATCTATAGTAGTGCTATAAATGTAGTTGTAGGCATTTATAGTAGTGCTATAAAGGTAGCTGTAGGCATCTATACTAGTGATATAAATGTAGCTGTAGGCACCTTTACTAGTTATATAAATGTTGCTGTAGGCATCTATTGCAGTGATATAAACTTAGCTGGAGACCTCTATACTAGTGATATAAATGTAGCTGTAGTCATCTATACTATTGAAATAAATGTAGCGGTAGGCATGTGGCATCTGTCCGTCACAATGTGACAATGGTGTGGACTTTGCAGGACAAATTCCGCAAGGCCTTGGATTATTCATCTAGAATTATAAGCTGGTTCCCAACAGCAAATCCCCTCTCTCCACGCCTATGGATAAGCCCAGGGGGGCATCATGTGGATGATACAGCTTGGCACCAGCGGCGTCACAGGAGTTGTCGGAATCTTTCAATATACCAATGTTATCCGCCTACCGGACTCCGAGTTTGAATTCAGAGTTTCCTTCATTTAAATGAGTTGGCATCCAAGGCTGATGAGCCCCATCTACCGGTAGGCCCCCATGTAGGCATCTATACAAGTGAATACTTCAGTAAACTCATTTAGAACAGGTTACGTTATGGGATTACAAGTTATTCTATTAAGTCATTTCATATGGGAGGTCTATTAATGCTGAGACAGGCATAAAGGAAGTGCTGACCAAAGCCTGACAATGACATGACATTATCTAGCAATCTCTCCAAAGCCTGACAATGACATGACATTATCTGGCAATCTTTCAAAAGCCAGTCCAAGACATGTCTACCCAGCAATGTCTCAATATGGATGATTGTAATGTCTAAAACAGATTGATGATTTTGACAGTCACTAACATTTTCCCCAACATTGCCCCCATTCAAAATTCATTCACAGTTCCTACTTCACTGCACCACACTTAAACATTGAAAGCACCGCCCAGTCACAGTTCCTACTTCACTGCACCACACTGAAACATTGAAAGCACCGGTCAGTGCCAACTTGCATTGAATAGAGGGACCAACTTGGGAACACTTTGACACTAAAAGTCTTGTTTTGGTCGTTGTAAGCCCCCATGATATTTTCTAACCTCAGAACAAACCATTAGTCCCCAAACTATTGGTCACTGTGATCTCCCATAATATTTTCTCTCCAGGTGACAAACCTGCACATTGGCTTCACAATAACTGTTCCCATTTAAAGTAAATTTTTACAGTAATTTATTAGATTATTTATTTCCTACAAGACACAACAAGTATTTTAAACGCTTTGTTAAGAAAAAATAATTATCTCCAATGTTAATGTATTTAATTCAGTCATTAACATAAGGGAACCCCTTGCCGACATGACATCTGCTCTCAATGTTCTTTGACTTATCCTTAACTATATAAAGTAAACCCCTTGCCGACATGACATCTGCTCTCAATGTTCTTTGACTTATCCTTAACTCTATCAAGTATGTGGCCACATTTAGTTTTATTACAGCTGTGTTGTTTTAAAGCCGTTTCTGTCTTAATCACAATCACATCTTTGTCACAGCCACATTGTCACAAAAAAATCTTCGTCACAATTGACAGCTACTAATCTTTTAATCCTTAATTTTTATTGGTAACATGTCCGTCATTTGTTGACATATGTGGTCATTTGTAAGTTTTGAATTTCCTCTTTTTTTTTATCTAACAGAAGATTCCAACCCTGTAAATATTTTATGCTTATGTTAGCTGAGATATTTCCTGGTCACTTTACAGGTATGATTTATACTAGTCAACTCATTTATACCTGTATGTTCACTGATATGTATATGAAATGTTGGAAATATTTATGATACTGTTACTGCTAGCTGCATATATTATTTATTGTATACTTTGTCTGTTACCAATGTATGTCTTTGGAGTTGACAGTGACCAACCAATGATATGTCTTGAGTCTTGCACATTTGTAAAGGGAATATTTCTTGGATTGGGAAAGAAGAAGGAAATGTATCAGTAAGGTTTGGATGGGATCAAAATTTAAAAATAAACACCCATGGACTCGACAGAGAAAATAATACATATTTTTTTAACTTTCCCTGTTAAGGCGCCTTCACTTACTACCCCCCCCCCCCCCCCCCCCCCCCCCCTAAGGTTTGGATGGGATCAAAATTTAAAAATAAACCCCCATGGACTCGACAGAGAAAATAATACCATTTTTTTTAACTTTCCCTTTTAAGGCCCCTTCACTTACTCCCCCCCCCCCCCGCCCCACTCCCCCATTTTCATTTTAACCATTCAACATGACCCAATGAATGGGACAGTGTGCCAGGTGTGTACCATGTGAATGGAAGAGTTGATGTTTGCCTTAATGGTACAGCTTTTATAATTTCAAATGTATAGGTGTGGCTGTTATGTTTGGGTGATTTATAAGTGTGGTAGTGATGTTTGGGTGAGTTATAGGTGTGACAGTGATCTTTGGGTGAGTTATAGAAGTGGCTGTCATGTTTGGGTGAGTTATAGGTGGGGCAGTGATGCTTGGGTGAGTTATAGGTGTGGCTGTGATGCTTGGGTGAGTTTTAGGTGTGGCTGTGATGCTTGGGTGAGTTTTAGGTGTGGCTGTGATGCTTGGGTGAGTTATAGGTGTGGCTGTGATGCTTGGGTGAGTTTTAGGTGTGGCTGTGATGCTTGGGTGAGTTATAGGTGTGGCTGTGATGCTTGGGTGAGTTATAGGTGTGGCTGTGATGCTTCGGTGAGTTATAGGTGTGACAGTGATGCTTGGTGAGTTATTCGTGTGGCTGTGATTTTTGGGTGAGTTATAGGTGTGGCTGTGATGCTTGGGTGAGTTATTGGTGTTCCAGTGATGTTTGGGTGAGTTATTGGTGTGACAGTGATGTTTGGGTGAGTTATTGGTGTTCCAGTGATGTTTGGGTGAGTTATTTGTGTGGCAGTGATGCTTGGTGAGTTATTGGTGTGGCTGTGATTTTTGGGTGAGTTATAGGTGTGGCTGTGATGCTTGGGTGAGTTATTGGTGTTCCAGTGATGTTTGGGTGAGTTATTGGTGTGACAGTGATGTTTGGGTGAGTTATTGGTGTGACAGTGATTTTTTGGTGAGTTATAGGTGTGGCTGTGAACTTTGGGTGAGTTATTGGTGTGGCTGTGATGCTTGGGTGAGTTATTGGTGTGGCTGTGATGCTTGGGTGAGTTATTGGTGTGGCTGTGATGCTTGGGTGAGTTATAGGTGTGGCAGTGATGCTTGGTGAGTTATTGGTGTGGCTGTGATGGTTGGGTGAGTTATTGGTGTGACAGTGATTTTTTGGTGAGTTATAGGTGTTGCTGTGATGCTTGGGTGAGTTATAGGTGTGGCTGTGATGCTTGGTGAGTTATTGGTGTGGCTGTGATGCTTGGGTGAGTTATAGGTGTGGCTGTGATGCTTGGGTGAGTTATAGGTGTGGCTGTGATGCTTGGGTGAGTTATAGGTGTGGCTGTGATGCTTGGGTGAGTTATAGGTGTGGCAGTGATGTTTTGGTGAGTTATAGGTGTGGCAGTGATGTTTGGGTGAGTTATAGGTGTGGCTGTAATGCTTGGGTGAGTTATAGGTATGTCTGGGATGTTTGGGTGAGTTATAGGTGTGGCTGTGATGCTTGGGTGAGTTATAGGTGTAGCAGTGATGCTTGGGTGAGTTATAGGTGTTGCAGTGATGCTTGGGTGAGTTATATGTGTGGCAGTGATGCTTGGGTGAGTTGTAGGTGTGGCTGTGATTTTTGGGTGAGTTGTAGGTGTGACTGTGATGCTTGGGTGAGTTATAGGTGTGGCAGTGATGTTTGGGTGAGTTATAGGTGTTGCAGTGATGTTTGGGTGAGTAATAGGTGTGACAGTGATGATTGGGTGAGTTGTAGGTGTTCCAGTGATGTTTGGGTTAGTTATAGGTGTGGCTGTGGTGTTTGGGTGAGTTATAGATGTGGCTGTGATGCTTGGGTGAGTTATAGGTGTTGCAGTGATGTTTGGGTGAGTAATAGGTGTGACAGTGATGCTTAGGTTAGTTATAGGTGTTCCAGTGATTTTTGGGTGAGTTATTGGTGTGGCTGTGATGTTTGGGTGAGTTATAGGTGTGGCAGTGATGCTTGGGTGAGTTATAGGTGTGACAATGATGTTTGGGTGAGTAATAGGTGTGACAGTGATGTTTGGGTGAGTTATAGGTGTTCCAGTGATGTTTGGGTGAGTTATTGGTGTGGCTGTGATGTTTGGGTGAGTTATAGGTGTGGCAGTGATGTTTGGATGAGTTATTGGTGTGGCTGTGATGCTTGGGTGAGTTAGAGGTGTGGCTGTGATGCTTGGGTGAGTTATAGGTGTTCCAGTGATGTTTGGGTGAGTTATTGGTGTGACTGTGATGCTTGGGTGAGTTATAGGTGTGACAGTGATTTTTGGATGAGTTATTGGTGTGGCTGTGATGCTTGGGTGAGTTAGAGGTGTGGCTGTGATGCTTGGGTGAGTTATAGGTGTTGCAGTGATGTTTGGGTGAGTAATAGGTGTGACAGTGATGTTTGGATGAGTTATTGGTGTGGCTGTGATGCTTGGGTGAGTTAGAGGTGTTGCTGTGATGTTTAGGTGAGTTAAAGGTGTTGCACTGATGTTTGGGTGAGTAATAGGTGTGACAGTGATGCTTGGGTGAGTTATAGGTGTTCCAGTGATGTTTGGATGAGTTATTGGTGTGGCTGTGATTCTTGGGTGAGTTAGAGGTGTGGCTGTGATGCTTGGGTGAGTTATAGGTGTGGCTGTGATGCTTGGGTGAGTTATAGGTGTGGCAGTGATGTTTGGGTGAGTTAAAGGTGTGGCTGTGATGCTTGGGTGAGTTATAGGTGTTGTTGGGATGCTTGGGTGAGTTATAGGTGTGGGTGTGATGCTTGGGTGAGTTATAGGTGTTGCTGTGATGCTTGGGTGAGTTATAGGTGTGGCTGTGATGCTTGGGTGAGTTATGGGTGTGGCTGTGATGCTTGGGTGAGTTATAGGTGTTGCAGTGATGCTTGGGTGAGTTATAGGTGTGGCAGTGATGCTTGGGTGAGTTATAGGTGTGGCTGTGATTTTTGGGTGAGTTATAGGTGTGACTGTGATGCTTGGGTGAGTTATAGGTGTGGCAGTGATGTTTGGGTGAGTTATAGGTGTTGCAGTGATGTTTGGGTGAGTAATAGGTGTGACAGTGATGCTTGGGTGAGTTATAGGTGTGGCTGTGATGCTTGGGTGAGTTATTGGTGTTGCTGTGATGCCTTGGTCAGTTATAGGTGTGGCTGTGATGCTTGGGTGAGTTATAGGTGTGACAGTGATCTTTGGGTGAGATATAGGTGTGACAGTGATCTTTGGGTGAGTTATAGGTGTAGCAGTGATGTTTGGGTGAGTTATAGGTGTGGCTGTGATGCTTGGGTGAGTTATAGGTATGGCTGGGATGCTTGGGTGAGTTATAGGTGTGGCTGTGATGCTTGGGTGAGTTATAGGTGTTGCTGTGATGCTTGGGTGAGTTATAGGTGCTGTTGTGATGCTTGGGTGAGTTATAGGTGTGGCTGGGATGCTTGGGTGAGTTATAGGTGTTGTTGTGATGCTTGGGTGAGTTATGGGTGTGGCTGTGATGCTTGGGTGAGTTATAGGTGTTGCAGTGATGCTTGGGTGAGTTATAGGTGTGGCAGTGATGCTTGGGTGAGTTATAGGTGTGGCTGTGATTTTTGGGTGAGTTATAGGTGTGACTGTGATGCTTGGGTGAGTTATAGGTGTGGCAGTGATGTTTGGGTGAGTTATAGGTGTGGCTGTGATGCTTGGGTGAGTTATTGGTGTGACAGTGATGCTTGGGTTAGTTATAGGTGTTCAGTGATGTTTGGGTGAGTTATAAGTCTGGCTGTTATGTTTGGGTGAGTTATAGGTGTGGCTGTGATGCTTGGGTGAGTTATTGGTGTGGCTGTGATGCTTGGGTGAGTTATTGGTGTGGCTGTGATTTTTGGGTGAGTTATAGGTGTTGCTGTGATGCTTGGGGGAGTTATTGGTGTTCCAGTGATGTTTGGGTGAGTTATTGGTGTGACAGTGATTTTTTGGTGAGTTATAGGTGTTGCTGTTATCTTTGGGTGAGTTATAGGTGTGGCTGTGATGCTTGGGTGAGTTAGAGGTGTGGCTGTGATGCTTGGGTGAGTTATAGGTGTGGCTGTGATGCTTGGGTGAGTTATAGGTGTAGCAGTGATGCTTGGGTGAGTTATAGGTGTGAAGGTGATCTTTGGGTGAGTTATAGTTGTGACAGTGATCTTTTTGTGAGTTATAAGTGTGACAGTGATCTTTGGGTGAGTTATAGGTGTGACAGTGATCTTTGGGTGAGATATAGGTGTGACAGTGATCTTTGGGTGAGTTATAGGTGTAGCAGTGATGCTTGGGTGAGTTATAGGTGTGACAGTGATCTTTGGGTGAGTTATAGGTGTGACTGTGATTTTTGGGTGAGTTATAGGAAAAGAAAGAGAGTGAGGGGGTGTTGATGTCCCTACTCAAGCATTTGGTTGCAATGAACTCCATGCAATAACTTAGGCAACATTTGTATTGGGGAAGCTTAGAATGAGACACAGCTTTAATGTTAACAATTATGTTATGAGTTCCATGTCATTTATACAAGGACTAACAAAGAAACCAATTAACTTTGTTACATAGATAAAATAAATAAGAACATTTCTGATACAGCCGTCAAATACAATCATCCATGCAGTCATTTGAAAATGAAAAAAAAAATTATAATAATTTTTGTGAAAATCCTAATAAAAGAATACACTTGGTCATTTCCTCTTTCGATTTTATAGAAGAGTTCCCAAAGCTCGGTACCAATGGTATTGGTAACTTAATTTTACTGATGTCTCAACCAATTAACTAAATCATTGAGATGAAACAATATACAGGTAAATACTTTTATAGTGACAAGATGACGTGTAAAGAAAACTTTGACACAGGTGACCACACAGTCATGTGACCACAGGTGACCACAGTCATATTGTTTACATACTGTCACATTCCATGCGACTGAGTTTTGGATCCACTTTCTGACTCTTCTGTTCTATAAATAGCTTGGCAATTCTTGAAGGTTATCAAAGTGTTGAAAATGTTTGGCCCACTCACAATATTTTGACTAAACAATTTTGAAAACAAAATAAAGATATTATAGGGATTTTATTTAATTTTTTTTAAAGGAAATTCTCTAGTGGGAAGATATTTTTACAAAATATCCATTTCTTGGTCTGATTTGTTAAAGCGCCTTTCATTTGATGGGTTCTGTCAGAAGATCTACATTTTTAGTATGTTAAAAGTTAGAATTTATCATTGCATGTTCATATTTGTATGATCTAGGCATTAAGTTTACCTGGAATTCAATTCTATCAGATTTGAAAACAAATGCTGTGAGTTCATGGTAATTTATCTTCTTGTTTATCTTGATTGTTTCTCCATTGATTTGATGTTGGAACTAGATATAGATTGAAAGATGTTTTGATTAGTTGCTGAGAGTTTCTGGTCTAGATTAAAAAGTATACAAGTTTATTTGAAGCAAAACATCAATGAATGAGTCCGGTACATTTCAACTGATTTAACCTACTGAGCCCACCCCTTTAGTTCATTATAATAGTTTCTTCGATTAACATCATATGTCATCATACATGACATCATGACAAAAAATTGATAACAATCAAGTTTATGTATTAGCTATGTGGTCTCATTTTGAGCTGTACTCATATCGTTGCAATTTAAGGCCCAAACTTTTGAGCTGTAATCTTAGTTGCAATGTAAGGACCAAAACAGAATGTACAAGACCTATTACAAATTAGATCATCAAAAGAATAATTGTATGTAATATATAAATTACTTCAGGTTATTCCTCCAATTGGTCCATTACATATTTGTTCAGAGAATGTCCACGAAAACTTGAATTCACTGGTTTGTTACTGTTTGAGAACCACTTTTGATATATTTGACTTCAGTCCGAAAATGTCTGCAGGAATGTTTTTGATGCATGTCAGCTGATACTAAATCTTATTGTCACAGACATACCATTGTCCACTTATCACATGGTTGAATTGGTGGCTGGACAACAGACAAGTTTGTTTTTTTTGGTGAGTTTGGAAATTTTCAATCAATCATTTTTAAAAATAGTGTCTGTCAGCGGTTTGAAAGCATCACAACAGTGTCTGTCAGCGGTTTGAAAGCATCATAACAGTGTCTGTCAGTGGTTTGAAAGCATCACAACAGTGTCTGTCAGTGGTTTGAAAGCATCACAACAGTGTCTGTCAGTGGTTTGAAAGCATCACAACAGCGTCTGTCAGTGGTTTGAAAGCATCACAACAGTGTCTGTCAGCGGTTTGAAAGCATCACAACAAATGTCACATGTGTGTTCTCCTAAGGTGGATTACCAGATTAGGGAAAGAGAAATTAAAAAAAAGTTGAATTTTTTATAATTTTTCCTTCCTAGTGATTCCTAGTATATGATTATCAAAACTCTTCAGATGTAACCTGTTAGATAATCCAGTTAATTTAATCATCATAAATGTGGAGGCCATTCTTTTCTCTCTCCTAATACTTTAATGGTGGTAATACTTTAACTTTAATGGTGGTATTACTTGAATGGTGGTAATTCTTGAATGGTGGTAATAATTGAACGGTTGTAATACTTGAATGGTGTGTTGTGGATATTTTAGTCATTACTTTTAGATTGTCCTGATCTTAAATTACAACTTTAAACACCAATTGTGTTTGTTACTGTGAGATTCCTATCCCATCTTTCATCAGCCGTTTAGAGCCTTCTTGTGTATATTATACCCTGTTAAGTTTATCACTGTCTCGTTCATTCACACAAAGATGAATATGCATAAGTTATTTGGTCACTTCAAAATCTTTGTCATTTTGCCCATTTCAATACCACTGACCATCAGCCATTGCTTATCCTTTGCCATTTGTGAGCCCTGGATGTTGACCCAAATGATGTTATTCTTTAAATGTGTAGGGTACTGGCAACAAATAAATTGAGAATCACTCTTTTAATTTTTTTTTCATATATCGTTATTTATAATCTTATTTATTATTTACATTTTTATTACAATTGTCCTTAAAACAAAACAAAAAAGAATAAAATAAAAAGAAACAATTTATTTAAGATATTTATTCAAGCTGTAAAAGTTGATTTTGTGTGGCTAAGTCTATCCAAATTTTTGTTAAGATGGATTTCTGCATTCAAAAGTTAACCTTATCATGTGTTACTTTTAAGATATTACTGGTAAAATGATAGATTGTGTCCCTTTTTTGAACAAAAATAATTTACTGGTGACATAACTCTTAAAGGAAAAAAGTGAGTCTTTTTTGTTGTTATTGTTTTGGGGGGTGTTGTTGTAAGGGGACATATTTAATTATTTTTTTTTTAAACTGCCATTTGCTTTAATCTTATTCCAAACTGTGAAAATCCTGATATAAAGGGTTCCTGTGAGAAAATGTTCCGAAATATTTACTGCATTTAGACTTGGTTGATTTATAAAGTACCAAACTACACACATTCATATGTGCCTGGCTTAGAGAGCCCCATCCACCACAACAAAAACATTGGTGAAATTGGTCAAGATTGTATTCAGTTTTTAAATGTACTACAACTCCAAATGTCCTTTTAATTGTTCATAAGTACAACTCCAATGATTTAAAATGTTTTTTCAGAAAAAGATTTATTTTTTAGAATTAATTTTTGAGTTGTGATTTTGAATAAATTTTTTAAAACTTTTATTTTTTTTAAAATATATTTCTTTTAATGAAACTCTTTTCCCCCAGTCCTACCCTAGGTCCCCCTTCCCCCACATGTAAAATTTTCTCAAAATACAATTGAAAAAATGTGACCATCATTATATTTTTGTTCTGTTTTAATATTGGGAAATTGAATAATCGGAAGATATTTAGATATCTGTTCATCCAAACACTCCATTATATCCAGTGTATCCATTAGTTGTGTAGTAAATAAAAGCCAATCCTAGAACATCATAATAAAATATATAACATTGGTCAACATTTGTTGTCTTGTTTTTATCATTACATTGGTGAAATCATTGTGATTGTTTGACACAGGATGTTATGGTGGAATCATTGTGATTGTTTGACACAGGATGTGATGGAGGAATCCATTGTCACTGATTGTTGAATAAAATATGTGACAGTGGAAAAAAATGTCAGTGGAATCCATTATGATTGTGAATCTGAAGAGAATAGTAGAACAAGGTATGTGGAAGCTTGAAATAGAAAGTCAGGACAATAAAAGTAAAACTTTTTGGCTAAGAGCCTTCCTCGGCAGACAGGACAAATGAATAAACAAAAAGAAATAGAAAATAATTCAAAGACTAAAGTGTTCGCCATTGTTATTGCTGGAAGTTGGGTTTTTCAAAAACACAACTTCTTGGAAGTAAAATAATGTTTGTTTTATCACCACAATACTGTGAACAATAGGATCTTAACGGACAAAAATATTTTGTGGATATGTTAAATATAAGAAAAGAAATACAGAGAATCCTTAATTTCTTTTATTTTACATCAGAATCAGAGGTTCCTTTGCAAGGAGGGGCACATCTAGTGGCGGCCCCAGATTGTTCCAACCCTTTTATATGTACCGGTATAAAAACTCTGCAGTTGACCGAAAACACCTCTACTCAAAAGAGAGGAAAAAAATACCGCCCCAACTGCGCCCCCCCCCTTTTTTTCCTACAGCATTGCTCATAGGGCGTGACATGTTTAGTCTCGTAGTGCCGTTTGATGTTTAGTCTCATAGTGCAGTTTGATGTTTAGTCTCATGGTGCCGTTTGATGTGTAGTCTCATTGTGCCGTTTGATGTGTAGTCTCATTGTGCCGTTTGATGTGTAGTCTCATTGTGTCGTTTGATGTTAAGTCTCATAGTACCGTTTGGTGTTTAGTCTCATAGTGTCGTGTAATGTGTAGTATCATAGTGTCTTTTGATGTTTAGTCTCATAGTACCGTTTGATGTTTAGTCACATAGTGCCGTTTGATGTCTAGTCTCATAGTGCCGTTTGATGTTTAGTCTCATAGTGCTGTTTGATGTTTAGTCTCATAGTGCTGTTTGATTTTAAGTCAACATAACCCAGAGATTCTTCTTTCCTAGCGTTCATGGCTTCTCACAATCTCAACATAACACAGAGATTCTTCTGTCGTAGCGTTCGTAGATTCGTAGCTTCTCACAATCTCAACATAACCCAGAGATTCTTCTGTCGTAGCGTTCATAGCTTCTTACAATGTCAACATAACCTAGAGACTCTTCTATCGTAGCGTTCATAGCTTCTCACAATCTCAACATAACCCAGAGATTCTTCTGTCGTAGCGTTCATAGATTCTCATCATATCAACATAACCCAGAGATTCTTCTGTTGTAGCGTTCATAGCTTCTCACCATATCAACATAACCCAGAGATTCTTCTGTCGTAGCATTTATAGTCATAGCTTCTCACAATCTCAACATAACCCAGAGATTCTTCTGTCGTAGCGTTCATAGATTCTCACCATATCAACATAACCCAGAGATTCTTCTGTTGCAGCGTTCATAGCTTCTCACCATATCAACATAACCCAGAGATTCTTCTGTCGTAGCGTTCATAGCTTCTCACAATCTCAACATAACCCAGAGATTCTTCTGTCGTAGCGCTCATAGCTTCTCACAATGTCAACATATTCCAGAGATTCTTCTGTCGTAGCGTTCATAGCTTCTCACAATCTCAACATAACCCAGAGATTCTTCTGTCGTAGCGTTCATAGCTTCTCACCATATCAACATAACCCGGAGATTCTTCTGTTGTAGCGTTCATAGCTTCTCACCATATCAACATAACCCAGAGATTCTTCTGTTGTAGCGTTCATAGCTTCTCACCATATCAATATAACCCAGAGATTCTTCTGTCGTAGCGTTCATGGCTTCTCACAATATCAACATAACCCTGAGATTCTTCTGCCGTAGCTTTCATACCTTCTCACAATGTCAACATAACCCAGAGATTCTTCTGTCGTAGCGTTATAGCTTCTCACAATCTCAACATAACCCAGAGATTCTTCTGCCGTAGCTTTCATAGCTTCTCACAATCTCAACATAACCCAGAGATTCTTCTGTCGTAGCGCTCATAGCTTCTCAAAATGTCAACATATTCCAGAGATTCTTCTGTCGTAGCGTTCATAGCTTCTCACAATCTCAACATAACCCAGAGATTCTTCTATCGTAGTGTTCATAGCTTCTCACCATATCAACATAACCCAGAGATTCTTCTGTTGTAGCATTCATAGCTTCTCTCCATATAAACATAACCCAGAGATTCTTCTGTCGTAGCGTTCATAGATTCTCACCATATCAACATAACCCAGAGATTCTTCTGTTGTAGCGTTCATAGCTTCTAACCATATCAACATAACCCAGAGATTCTTCTGCCGTAGCTTTCATAGCTTATCACAATGTCAACATAACCCAGAGATTCTTCTGTCGTAGCGTTCATAGCTTCTCACAATCTCAACATAACCCAGAGATTCTTCTATCGTAGCGCTCATAGCTTCTCACAATGTCAACATATTCCAGAGATTCTTCTGTCGTAACGTTCATAGCTTCTCACAATCTCAACATAACCCAGAGATTCTTCTGTCGTAGCGTTCATAGCTTCTCACCATATCAACATAACAAAGAGATTCTTCTGTCGTAGCGTTCATAGCTTCTCACCATATCAACATAACCCAGAGATTCTTCTGTCGTAGCGTTCATAGCTTCTCACAATATCAACATAACCCTGAGATTCTTCTGCCGTAGCTCTCATAGCTTCTCACAATGTCAACATAACCCAGAGATTCTTCTGTCGTAACTTTCATAGCTTCTCACAATCGCAACATAACCCAGAGATTCTTCTGTCGTAGCGTTCGTAGATTCGTAGCTTCTCACAATGTCAACATATTCCAGAGATTCTTCTGTCGTAGCGTTCATAGCTTCTCACAATCTCAACATAACCCAGAGATTCTTCTGTCGTAGCGTTCATAGCTTCTCACCATATCAACATAACCCAGAGATTCTTCTGTCGTAGCGTTCATAGCTTCTCACAATATCAACATAACCCAGAGTTTCTTCTGCCGTAGCTTTCATAGCTTCTCACAATGTCAACATAACCCAGAGATTATTCTGTCGTAGAGTTCATAGCTTCTCACAATCTCAACATAACCCAGAAATTCTTCTGTCCGTAGCGTTCATAGCTTCTCACAATGTCAACATTCCAGAAATTCTTCTGTCGTAGCGTTCATAGCTTCTCACAATGTCACCATAACCCAGAGATTCTTCTGTCGTAGCGTTCATAGCTTCTCACAATATCAACATAACCCAGAGATTCTTCTATCGTAGTGTTCATAGCTTCTCACCATATCAACATAACCCAGAGATTCTTCTGTTGTAGCATTCATAGCTTCTCTCCATATCAACATAACCCAGAGATTCTTCTGTCGTAGCGTTCATAGATTCTCACCATATCAACATAACCCAGAGATTCTTCTGTTGTAGCGTTCATAGCTTCTCTCCATGTCAACATAACCCAGAGATTCTTCTGTCGTAGCGTTCATAGATTCTCACCATATCAACATAACCCAGCGATTCTTCTGGTGTAGCGTTCATAGCTTCTCACCATATCAACATAACCCAGAGATTCTTCTGCCGTAGCTTTCATAGCTTCTCACAATGTCAACATAACCCAGAGATTCTACTGTTGTAGCATTCATAGCTTCTCTCCATATCAACATAACCCAGAGATTCTTCTGTCGTAGCGCTCATAGCTTCTCACAATGTCAACATATTCCAGAGATTCTTCTGTCGTAGCGTTCATAGCTTCTCACAATCTCAACATAACCCAGAGATTCTTCTGTCGTAGCGTTCATAGATTCTCACCATATCAACATAACCCAGCGATTCTTCTGGTGTAGCGTTCATAGCTTCTCACCATATCAACATAACCCAGAGATTCTTCTGTTGTAGCGTTCATAGCTTCTCACCATATCAACATAACCCAGAGATTCTTCTGTCGTAGCGTTCATAGCTTCTCACCATATCAACATAAGCCAGAGATTCTTCTGTTGTAGCATTCATAGCTTCTCTCCATATCAACATAACCCAGAGATTCTTCTGTTTTAGCGTTCATAGCTTCTCACAATGTCAACATAACCCAGAGATTATTCTGTCGTAGCGTTCATAGCTTCTCACAATCTCAACATAACCCAGAGATTCTTCTGTCGTAGCGCTCATAGCTTCTCACAATTTCAACATAACCCAGAGATTCTTCTGTCGTAGCGTTCATAGCTTCTCACAATATCAACATAACCCAGAGATTCTTCTGCCGTATCTTTCATAGCTTCTCACAATGTCAACATAACCCAGAGATTCTTCTGCCGTAGCGTTCATAGCTTCTCACCATATCAACATAAGCCAGAGATTCTTCTGTTGTAGCATTCATAGCTTCTCTCCATATCAACATAACCCAGAGATTCTTCTGTTTTAGCGTTCATAGCTTCTCACAATGTCAACATAACCCAGAGATTATTCTGTCGTAGCGTTCATAGCTTCTCACAATCTCAACATAACCCAGAGATTATTCTGTCGTAGCGCTCATAGCTTCTCACAATTTCAACATAACCCAGAGATTCTTCTGCCGTAGCGTTCATAGCTTCTCTCAATGTCAACATAATCCAGAGATTCTTCTGTCGTAGCGTTCAAAGCTTCTCACAATGTCAACAAAACCCAGAGATTCTTCTGTCGTAGTGTTCATAGCTTCTCACCATATCAACATAACCCAGAGATTCTTCTGTCGTAGCGCTCATAGCTTCTCACCACATCAACATAACCCAGAGATTCTTCTGTCGTAGCGTTCATAGCTTCTCACAATATCAACATAACCCAGAGATTCTTCTGTTTTAGAGTTCATAGCTTCTCACAATGTCAACATATTCCAGAGATTCTTCTGTCGTAGCGTTCATAGCTTCTCACAATCTCAACATAACCCAGAGATTCTTCTGTCGTAGCGTTCATAGCTTCTCACCATATCAACATAACCCAGAGATTCTTCTGTCGTAGCGTTCATAGCTTCTCACAATATCAACATAACCCAGAGATTCTTCTGCCGTAGCTTTCATAGCTTCTCACAATGTCAACATAACCCAGAGATTATTCTGTCGTAGAGTTCATAGCTTCTCACAATATCAACATAACCCAGAGATTCTTCTGCCGTAGCGTTCATAGCTTCTCACAATGTCAACATTCCAGAAATTCTTCTGTCGTAGCTTTCATAGCTTCTCACAATGTCAACATAACCCAGAGATTCTTCTGTCGTAGCGTTCATAGCTTCTCACAATGTCAACATAACCCAGAGATTTCTTCTGTCGTAGCGTTCATAGCTTCTCACAATATCAACATAACCCAGAAATTCTTCTGTCCGTAGCGTTCATAGCTTCTCACAATGTCAACATAACCCAGAGATTCTTCTGTCGTAGCGTTCATAGCTTCTCACAATCTCAACATAACCCAGAGATTCTTCTGTCGTAGCGCTCATAGCTTCTCACAATGTCAACATATTCCAGAGATTCTTCTGTCGTAACGTTCATAGCTTCTCACAATCTCAACTTAACGCAGAGATTCTTCCGTCGTAGCGTTCATAGCTTCTCACAATATCAACTTAACCCAGAGATTCTTCTGTCGTAGCGTTAATAGCTTCTCACAATATCAACATAACCCAGAGATCCCATATGTCATATCGCTGTGCTCAATTTAAAATCATGACGTTCGCTCTAAAGCTGCTCATTGGTAATGACATAATTACCTATAGCTACTGCTGACCTTAGATAATGACATAATTACCTATCGTTGCTGCCATCCTTTGGTAATGATATAATTATCTATCGCTGCTGCCACCCTTTGGTAATGACATAATTACCTATAATTAGGTCTTGGTGGCCGAGTTGTCTAGAATGAGTCAATCTCAAGTTCGTGGTCTACAGTTCAATCTCAACACCAGCAACACAGGTGGATCGGACTCGTTAACCTTGGATGGCAACTTATCTAAGAGTAGGAAAGTCTGAATTCAAACCCAGAGATGGAGTTTCGTAAGCGGTTGACATTGGTACATGAAACATTCCGAAAACTACTGCGACGCCACTGGTGCCAAGCTGTATCATTCACATGACCCATGGGTTATCCAGTGGCGTGGAGAGAGGCGATTTGATGTGTGGGAAGCAGCTTATAATCCTAAAAAAGAATAATCAAAGTATAATCCCAGGCCTTGGGAATTTCGTCCTGCGAAGTCAACACCATCGTCACATTGTGACGGACGGATGCCAGCAACAAATCGCTAATGTGCGGGTTAACATCTCGTAAGTTCACTCACACTAAAGATCACATTGCCTCAAACAGAAATTGTGGATATTTTCTCGCGGGGCCAGGTTTCTTTCAGCCATCCCTGTGGGGGGGGGTGGCACTCCCCCCCTCCCCAGTCGGGGAAAGCCAAGCCCCCCCCCCCCAAAGCATAAATGAGGACAAAAATGTAATGATTATATTTCTGTTAATTAAAAACGACTAAATTGCCTTTTTTTAAAGTTTTTAACAGATTAATATTTGGTGTCTTCCAATTACAAGTAGTGGAATCAATGAAATATCGCTACGTTAGATAGAGTTGATGATCCTGAGTGGAATCAATGAAATATCGCTACGTTAGATAGAGTTGATGATCCTGAGTGGAATCAATGAAATATCGCTACGTTAGATAGAGTTGATGATCCTGAGTGGAATCAATGAAATATCGCTACGTTAGATAGAGTTGATGATCCTGAGTGGAATCAATGAAATATCGCTACGTTAGATAGAGTTGATGATCCTGAGTGGAATCAATGAAATATCGCTACGTTAGATAGAGTTGATGATCCTGAGTGGAATCAATGAAATATCGCTACGTTAGATAGAGTTGATGATCCTGAGTGGAATCAATGAAATATCGCTACGTTAGATAGAGTTGATGATCCTGAGTGGAATCAATGAAATATCGCTACGTTAGATAGAGTTGATGATCCTGAGTGGAATCAATGAAATATCGCTACGTTAGATAGAGTTGATGATCCTGAGTGGAATCAATGAAATATCGCTACGTTAGATAGAGTTGATGATCCTGAGTGGAATCAATGAAATATCGCTACGTTAGATAGAGTTGATGATCCTGAGTGGAATCAATGAAATATCGCTACGTTAGATAGAGTTGATGATCCTGAGTGGAATCAATGAAATATCGCTACGTTAGATAGAGTTGATGATCCTGAGTGGAATCAATGAAATATCGCTACGTTAGATAGAGTTGATGATCCTGAGTGGAATCAATGAAATATCGCTACGATGGTTCTAAGGTTAAGTATACCTACATTTTAAAACTATGATCTCTTCCGTTGCTCTCCAATAAAGTGTAGAATGTTACAAAGCTAAATTCAGATATGTTATAAAATGCATTCTTGTATGTTAAATAATAAAAAATTGTATTTGGACTATATACCTCGGCTCATGAGCTGCATGTGGCTCTTTAGCGACCTGAGTGCGGCTCGGGCAGTCGGTCGTAAAATATCAGCGTCGCATTCACAACCGTTGCACATTTGCCAGTACATAAATTCAGCAACTTACCCTTACCAGAACAAGAACCCTGGTGCGGAATTTAAGATGTCTTTAATCATTGTTATTGCTAATTTTGGCACTCCCCAATCGAAAGTTTGAAATGCAACCTCAAAATTATGTGAAAGAAAGAACAAAGTCAAGTATGCACCAAAATGCATCCAAAATGCATCCCTGCATTTTGAATTTTCCCGACTGCGTTTAGCAACCTAAATTTCTGCACCCCTTCTGCACGCTCATCAATGGCACATTATGGGGTTGATTATAAGCTTGTGTCATATACTTACTCTGGGACACGCTACAAACGGAGTGAATTCAGTTCATGTATGGCATGAGACCTCTGGGAAAAGCCACAAATGGAGTGAATTCAGTTCATGTATGGCACGAGACCTCTGGGACACGCCACAGACGGAGTGAATTCAGTTCATGTATGGCACGAGACCTCTGGGACACGCCACAAATGGAGTGAATTCAGTTCATGTATGGCACGAGACCTCTGGGACACGCCACAGACGGAGTGAATTCAGTTCATGTATGGCACGAGACCTCTGGGAAACGCCATAAACGGAGTGGATTCAGTTCATGTATGGCACGAGACCTCTGGGGCACGCCACAGACGGAGTGAATTCAGTTCATGTATGGCACGAGACCTCTGGGACACACCACAAACGGAGTGGATTCAGTTCATGTATGGCACGAGACCTCTGGGACACCCCACAAACGGATTGAATTCAGTTCATGTATGGCACGAGACTTCAGGGACACGCCATAAACGGAGTGGATTCAGTTCATGTATGGCACGAGACGCCATAATGCCTCCCACAAAAACTTAAAAATGTCCTTCCCGTTCAAAAGTATACCGGTAATAGAAACATTGATTTCAAGTATACTCAAAAATATACCTCTTGATTTTGAAATAATCAAAAATTAAGTTAATGATACCAGCAATGTTAAGTTAATGAGACCAGCAATTAATGTTAAGTTAATGAGACCAGAAATTAATGTTTAATTAATGAGACCAACAATTAATGTTAAGTTAATGAGACCAGCAATTAATGTTAAGTTAATGATACCAGCATTTAATGTAAATTTAATGATACCAACATTTAATGTTAAGTTAATGAGACCAGCAATTAATGTTAAGTTAATGAGACCAGCAATTAATGTTAAGTTAATGAGACCAGCAATTAATGTTAAGTTAATGATACCAGCATTTAATGTTAATTTAATGATACCAACATTTAATGTTAAGTTAATGAGACCAGCAATTAATGTTAAGTTAATGATACCAGCATTTAATGTTAATTTAATGATACCAGCATTTAATGTTAAGTTAATGAGACCAGCAATTAATGTTAAGTTAATGATACCAGCATTTAATGTTAATTTAATGATACCAACAATTAATGTTAAGTTAATGAGACCAGCAATTAATGTTAAGTTAATGATACCAGCATTTAATGTTAATTTAATGATACCAACATTTAATGTTAAGTTAATGAGACCAGCAATTAATGTTAAGTTAATGAGACCAGCAATTAATGTTCAATTAATGAGACCAGCAATTAATGTTAAGTTAATGATAGCAGCATTTAATTTTAAGTTAATGAGACCAGCGATTTGAAATGATCAAAGTATACACTATATCGATGGAGAATTTATTGAAATTAATGAGGAAGTTAACAATGATGATGTTTTATCTGGGGCCGTCCATATAGTACCGGTATGTATCTGGAGCCGTCCATATAGTACCGGTATTGATGCAAACAAGTAAACGTTTTCCCCCCTGTTACACAAACTTTATTAGGCACACACTATTGTTTACATCCCCATGTGTACATACAATGAGCTATGTACCCCGTGCACACCCCCATGCGTACATACAACGAGCTATGTACCACCTATACACTCCCTGCGTACATACAATGAGCTTTGGACCCCTGTACACCCCCATGCGTACATACAATGAGCTTACGTACTACATGGATGGCCCATTGATGATATATCTGAAACTGATGATGAAAGTCAATGTTGTTGCATCGTTGGCAGGGCCGTCAAGTTACTTTTGAGGGCCCGCTGCCCCCCCCCCCCTTGCATTCAAAGTTCACATTTTATGCCACAACTCAATTTGGGCCTCTTAAATATCCGAGGTCCTCTGCGGCGTGGGGGTTTCAGGACCGACGAAACGGCCCTGATCGGTGATATTAAACTGGATGGTGACGGTGGCCATCTTGATGCTCAGTGAACTTAATGACCTACATAATAACATGTTCAAATTAATGCAGTACTTTGGATTCTTGCTAGGCAATTCACCGGAGCTTAAATGTTGTTATAGATAGATAGAATCGAAGATAGAAGTTGTAATTATGATTTGGAATGCAATGGAATATAATGGAAATTTAAAGTTGATAAACTTATTATAAAAAGTGTTGGACTGCAATAAAGCTTTAAAATACATTAATAAGACACGAACAAATTGTGTCAATATAATAATATAAGTTACGATTTAATAATAATTATACATTATACACAAGTAAACGTTTCGGTACGTGCCTTCATCAGTACAAACAAACAATATTTTAAGAAGTATAAATTAAATTTGCATAATATAAATATACATATCCCACTTAAAAAAGAAAAAAATAGGAGAGGGCGCTAAAACCAGAAAAAAAAACAAAGTAAAGAGGAGTGGAAAGGAAGTGATCTGAACATAATTGTAAAACCTTTTTACACGCCGAGGTCCAACGACCCCATTGTCCAGAATAATGAGATTGTCAAGGACACTATTGAAGAACTTATTCAAGTTGGAAAATTACCCGCGTCTGCCTCAAACTTACGTATTTATGACAGTGATCTTGGTAAACCAGGCTTGGATTTGTTACCAAAGACAGGATTCTTTCAAGGCTACTCATTCTGACACTAGGGATAGGTCTAAATTTAGTTTAACTTTTCATCCCCATAACCTAAAAGCTCGTTTTCTGGTTCTGAAAAACCACTCCATTATTATGGCAGACCCTGTCACAAATGAGATTTTTAGAAAACCTCCTCTTTTCGCTTTCCGGAGGGACAAGGGACACGATAGTTAGAAGCCAGCTCCCTGCTATTAAAGCACATAAAGGCACACAAAGTTTCAACCGAAGCCATTGTAACTCATGTCCCTACGTGATTGAAGCTGATAAGATCACTTTCCCTCTGGAAATATTCAGAATAAAAGATGGCTTTACATGCGCAAGTCGCAACGTGATTTACAACATCATTTGCAAAAAGTGCGGTAAATTATACATCGGAGAGACAGGTCGTCGCCTTGGAGACAGGTTCAGAGAACACCTCTATAACATAAATAAACAAGCTCTCTGTCCGATCTCTAAACATTTCAATAGCCCTAACCATGATGGTATCTCAGACATCGCAGTTACTGGTATACGCTTACTAGTAACACTACAGATAGAATATATATGGAGAACAAATTAATAACAAGATTTGGTACGTTGTCTCCATATGGAATAATCCAAATCCACCTAGTTGCCATGTCTTTTTTCTGTTTGTTATTTACAATTATGTTGAGATCACTCCATTTCCACTCCTCTTTACTTTGTTTTTGTCTGGTTTTATTGCCCTCTCCTATTTTTTCTTCTTTTTTTTTAGGTAGGATATGTATATTTATATTATGCAAACGTAAAGGCTATTGCTGAGACTTATACCCAAGACGTCATTTGCGTGTTTATTTAATATTTGTGCAGGAGTAATTCTCTTTTGTTTATTTTATTCTTAATTTTATTGGATGAAGTTTCGGAAGTGGTGGCTGCGAAGTAATATTTTAATAACCGGTTGGAACAAGATTTCATGTGAATAATTAACGAAGATTAAAAGAAAAAATAAATTTTATGATTTTAAAACTGAAATTATATGTTTTTAAAATTCACGCAGAGAGTGTGGAAATGTCAGAATGTTAGAAATATTAATGAAAAATAGAGAAATTAATTTTCGTATAAAGTACTTTAAAGTAATGCGGATATAGAAAGGTGTGCTTAAATATGACGTCACTGTCGTCTTACTGTGCTCCGGTGTCCGGCGGTAAGTTCAACATTTTTTTTAATATTTTTTTTTATTTTTTTTTTTGGCTTTTGCATCTACAATTTGGTTTTAATTTTAGATTTAGGTAAGCTTAGATTTATCTGTCAATCTCCCCAATTTTACCCACTCCGCCTAAGCTCTCACTCACCAAAACACATGCTTCCGCACATACCTCGCTGCAAAAGCTCACCCAGTCGGTTACAGTACTTCGATTAACCCCCAATTCTGTCGCAATATCTCCCAAAGGCAGTTTTTTCACCCAAAAGTGTGTCAATAATAGAATGTCACTAAATGTCAATCTACTTTCACTAAACCACGATCCCTTCCTCATACTACGCATAATATAGCCATGGTTTTTGTCGTGACATCTCCATGCAAACCTATCTGAAACATGTGCACTTAAACACAATTTCATACCCTTCTTACAATTAGGATATTCGTACCGGTCGGCAATAAGACCATCACTCATGACCCAATCCATCACACTCATTTTACCCTGAGCTTCCAGACGATTCCAACTAAAAAACGGGCGGAAAATTTAACTTGCACAACCAATTTGGCTACCACCAATTTATCTTAAAAACAACAACCGGTAAACATTGGAGATGCAAACAAAACAACAACAAATTTTGAACTACTTATTTTTTTTGTCGGCCGCCATCTTGGTTGACAAGGTCCTTGACCTTCTCACGGATCATGTCAACAAAGATGGCGGCCATGTTGGGGAAACCCCGGGTATCTCTCTCATCTTTTACCTATGTAAATTTAATTTATATTTATTGAAATGTTTTTTTGTGTGTACTGATGACGGCATGTGCCGAAACGTTTACTAGTGTATAATGTATAATTATTATTAAAGCGTAACTTATATTGTTATATTGACACAATTTGTTCGTGTCTTATTAATCTATTGTTAATAATTAATAAACATTTTGAGATCGAATACAAACTTATCAATGTCCACACTGCAGCTATGTAGGAAGCCTGACAAAAAGTCTTTAATTTTTATTTGTGTCCATGTTTACGCACCCATGATCCAAAAATAGACCTGTAGGTCTCCCGGAAGTTCCTGTTAATGTAGATGTAGATGAGAAAGTTGCACGAGCTGTGCACGCATTTGACGAGACGCACCAAAAGCTGGAGGACAACGCCAACCTCCGCGTTCCAGTCCACCGAGACGACCATTTCGAGGACGAAGGCGGTGCCGATGGTAACCGTGTACGCGATGCACACCAGCATCAGGGTCCACGTCGTGCGATAGGCGGGCGCGGCTTTCTGGACGGCGACCACGACAGAGATCATCTTCTTCCTCTTCCGGTTGGCCATGCGCACGCGGACCCCGACCGTGATGCACCCCATGACGACCAGGAAAATAGGGATCGGCTCGCTTAGGATGATAGCCGCCTTCTTCACAGATGCGTAGATATCCTCGTTCGCGCATGACCGCATCGAGACGATTCGGCCGACGATTTCGTTTCCCTGCTGAACGAAGACCAGGTCCTCCAGGAAAAAGTAATACACGTTGACCGGCAGCCATATGACGCAGAACACGAAAACGGCCACCCACGTTCTCGTCGACGTCACGAGGCTCGGGAACTGAAACGGGAAGTAGACGGCGACGAGGCGTTCCAGTGTGATGAGGACGGGGAGCGTTAGGGAACACCAGTTTCCCCAGAGTTCGAGCAGGCGGTAGAACTGATACAACCCGTACAGGAGGTAAGACACCTCCTGCGAGAAATGGAAGCCCCGCCCCGCGGAGTAGGCGTGGATGAGCCCCGGGATGTTATTCACGCCCACAAGGTAAAACGAGTCGGCGAGTGACAGCGCCGCGAGGAGGATGTTGGATGTCTTCTTGAACCCGTGGCGGTAAAGCACGATGAGGCTAGAGATGTTGCCGATCATCCCGGGAAGGGAGACCACGGGGATGACCACCAGGCCGAAGACCCACTCCGCCACGCCAATTCTGTACCCGATCCCGTTGGAGCTGTCCTGGCGAAAAAGTGGGACTGTTGTGTTGGGTTGGGACGAGGTAGTGTACCAAGCCATCGCCTCGGATGTTGTCGTCGCTGTTGCCGGAGATTGTTGGTCTGTAGGGTACATGGCGTCGAGCAGGCCTGTTGTCGCTGTCGTGTCCATCTTTTCTGGAAGTTTCTAGAATGTCACAGAACTATTTCTGGATGAAAAGCGAGAGAAAGGGGCTTTTCTGAGACAAAATGGTTTTCACAATGACTTGCATGAGTTACATAGTTTCAGGCGCTTTGAAATACGTATTGAGTCACGTGGACTGCAGAAGCATTGAGTCACGTGGAGGGCAGAAGCATGTAGTCACGTGGAGTGCAGAAGCATTGAGTCAAAGGGTGTGCAGACACACCGTCACGTGATCTGAAGACACATTGAGTCACGTGGTGAGCAGATGCATTGAATCACGGGATGTGCTGGCACGCTGAGTCACGTCGTCTGTAGACACATTCATTCACGTAGGTGCAGGCATAGTGAGAAAAACTCAATCAGTAAAATGTCAGATGAATCTGTTTGAGAAGTGTGTAAAACCCGTTATTCATGTCAAAACTCGCTATTCATGTCAACTTTGTAGCTTCTAAAGGTGAAATTCAGGGGTCCTTAATTTACGGCTCACGGCGATTCCGACCTGTTAGGCGGTCCCTAAATCTGGCCGCTGTGCGGATACACGAGTTGTAGTCACAAAAATGGAACCTGATATTGACCATCTTATTGGCCCATACGTTTTACTGAAATAGCTATACGTTTTATGTACATAGAAAATGTACTCAGATAAGGTAAATAGAAAACGTACAGAGAAAATGTACATAGAAAATGTGCATGCATTTTTAATATTTGAAAGCGTTGTTTGTTCGAGTGACGAAGTCGTTCCTATAATTTGTTTTCAAACATTGTTCAGCCCGCAACAGTAGCTGGGGGACAGGACACCTGCACATGGTTTAAAATGTCTGAGGGCCCCTGCTCTAATATATTTTTGGAAATGGAAATAATACTGAAGTCAACTTAGAATCAACAAATGGCCCTATCTACAAACCCATATAATCTTGTACACAAACACACATCTTCTTATACACAAACACAATTTTTAGCTATGTAACCAATATTAATTACCATTATAAATTACCAATATCAATTACCGATATAAATTACCATTTTAAATTACCAATATCAATTACCAATATAAATTACCATTTTAAATTACCAACATCAATTACCAATATAAATTACCAATATACATCTCGAGCGAGGTGGTCTTTGAAGTCACAAAATACCTTCCTCAGATACTCACAAGTTTACGTATGAAAGCACAATAATACAGGACGCTTGACCATGAATGTGTCACTCTGGCACTGGTGGTCCTGCACTTGACCATGTATGTGTCACTCTGGAACTGGTGGTCGACGCTTGACCATGAATGTGTCACTCTGGCACTGGTGGTCCTGCACTTGACCATGTATGTGTCACTCTGGTGGTCCTGCACTTGACCATGTATGTGTCACTCTGGTGGTCCTGCACTTGACCATGAATGTGTCACTCTGGTGGTCCTGCACTTGACCATGAATGTGTCACTCTGGTGGTCCTGCACTTGACCATGAATGTGTCACTCTGGTGGTCCTGCACTTGACCATGTATGTGTCACTCTGGTGGTCCTGCACTTGACCATGAATGTGTAACTCTGGTGGTCCTGCACTTGACCATGTATGTGTCACTCTGGTGGTCCTGCACTTTCGCGACGCACGAGCTCACTTTTAAAAGGACTGGCGCGTGATCACGCGAGATTTGACTTTGCTGGTGAGCCGTTGTGCAACAGACGGGAGACACGTTTGAACGCATGACGTTTAAATAGTGCTGCACCAGTGGCTCTAAAGTTGGGAATGTGGCCCCTTCATTTTCGTCTATAGAAAATCGGTGCTCGAGCTGCCAACCATTAAAAAGTTGAAGAAGGGCGTAACTGTGATAACATTAACGAGTTGAAGTAGGGCGTAACTGTGATAAGATTAACGAGTTGAAGAAGGGCGTAACTGTGATAACATTGACGAGTTGAAGTAGGGCGTAACTGTGATAACATTGACGAGTTGAAGTAGGGCGTAACTGTGATAACATTAACGAGTTGAAGAAGGGCGTAACTGTGATAACATTGACGAGTTGAAGTAGGGCGTAACTGTGATAACATTAACGAGTTGAAGTAGGGCGTAACTGTGATAATATTAACGAGTTGAAGAAGGGCGTAACTGTGATAACATTAACGAGTTGAAGAAGGGCGTAACTGTGATAACATTAACGAGTTGAAGTAAGGCGTAGCTGGGATAAAATTAACGAGTTGAAGTAGGGCGTAACTGTGATAACATTAACGAGTTGAAGTAGGGCGTAACTGTGAAAACATTAACGAGTTGAAGTAGGGCGTAACTGTGATAACATTAACGAGTTGAAGAAGGGCGTAACTGTGATAACATTAACGAGTTGAAGAAGGGCGTTACTGTGATAATATTAACGAGTTGAAGTAGGGCATAACTGTGATAACATTAACGAGTTGAAGAAGGGCGTAACTGTGATAACATTAATGAGTTGAAGTAGGCCATAACTGTGATAACATTAACGAGTTGAAGAAGGGCGTAACTGTGATAACATTAACGAGTTGAAGAAGGGCGTTACTGTGATAATATTAACGAGTTGAAGTAGGGCATAACTGTGATAACATTAACGAGTTGAAGAAGGGCGTAACTGTGATAACATTAACGAGCGGTGATAAACCTTTCTTTTTGAAATTCTCACATAAACTTCGTAACTTTAAAGTTTACTTTCAGCACCCGTGACCTGCAAGAACAAACATTTTAGAACCCTTGGCCAAATTTTAGCCTTAAAAAATATGTCATTAAATGTTCGGAACGATGGCGGTGGAAACTTTGAAAAAAATAAAACAATAACCTGGTTAGTGATGTGTAAGTAGCTGGGTAAGTGCCACCAGGGCCCTGGGGGTGGGGGGGGGCAGATTTTGTCCACCCCTCTCTGTAGTTGTTTGAAAATGTCGATCCTCTATATGAAATTTGTATTTTTTTTAAAAATAGAGCTTGCTGGAATGGCCTGGCCGCAACGAATCTTCTTGTCCTGGTATCTTTATTGTCTACGCCACTGGTTCTGGTATCTTTATTGTCTACGCCACTGGTCCTGGTATCTTTATTGTCTACGCCACTGGTCCTGGTATCTTTATTGTCTATGCCACAGGTCCTGGTATCTTTATTGTCTACGCCACTGGTCCTGGTATCTTTATTGTCTACGCCACTGGTCCTGGTATCTTTATTGTCTACGCCACTGGTCCTGGTATCTTTATTGTCTATGCCACAGGTCCTGGTATCTTTATTGTCTACGCCACTGGTCCTGGTATCTTTATTGTCTATGCCACAGGTCCTGGTATCTTTATTGTCTACGCCACTGGTCCTGGTATCTTTATTGTCTATGCCACAGGTCCTGGTATCTTTATTGTCTACGCCACTGGTCCTGGTATCTTTATTGTCTATGCCACAGGTCCTGGTATCTTTATTGTCTACGCCACTGGTCCTGGTATCTTTATTGTCTATGCCACAGGTCCTGGTATCTTTATTGTCTACGCCACTGGTCCTGGTATCTTTATTGTCTATGCCACAGGTCCTGGTATCTTTATTGTCTACGCCACTGGTCCTGGTATCTTTATTGTCTATGCCACAGGTCCTGGTATCTTTATTGTCTACGCCACTGGTCCTGGTATCTTTATTGTCTATGCCACAGGTCCTGGTATCTTTATTGTCTACGCCACTGGTCCTGGTATCTTTATTGTCTATGCCACTGGTCCTGGTATCTTTATTGTCTACGCCACTGGTCCTGGTATCTTTATTGTCTATGCCACAGGTCCTGGTATCTTTATTGTCTACGCCACTGGTCCTGGTATCTTTATTGTCTATGCCACAGGTCCTGGTATCTTTATTGTCTACGCCACTGGTCCTGGTATCTTTATTGTCTACGCCACTGGTCCTGGTAAATTTCTTGTCTACGCCACTGGTCCTGTTAACCTCCTTGTCTATGCTACTGGTCCTGGTAACCTCCTTGTCTACGCCACTGGTCCTGGTAACCTCCTTGTCTACGCCACTGGTCCTGGTAACCTCCTTGTCTACACCACTGGTCCTGGTAACCTCCTTGTCTACGCCACTGGTCCTGGTAACCTCCTTGTCTACGCCACTGGTCCTGGTAACCTCCTTGTCTACGCCACTGGTCCTGGTAACCTCCTTGTCTACGCCACTGGTCCTGGTAACCTCCTTGTCTACGCCACTGGTCCTGGTAACCTCCTTGTCTACGCCACTGGTCCTGGTAACCTCCTTGTCTACGCCACTGGTCCTGGTAACCTCCTTGTCTACGCCACTGGTCCTGGTAACCTCCTTGTCTACACCACTGGTCCTGGTAACCTCCTTGTCTACGCCACTGGTCCTGGTAACCTCCTTGTCTACGCCACTGGTCCTGGTAACCTTCTTGTCTACACCACTGGTCCTGGTAACCTCCTTGTCTACACCACTGGTCCTGGTAACCTCCTTGTCTACGCCATTGGTTCTGGTAACCTTCTTGTCTACACCACTGGTCCTGGTAACCTCCCTGTCCACGCCACTGGTCCTGGTGACCTCCCTGTCCACGCCACTGGTCCTGGTAACCTCCTTGTCTACACCACTGGTCCTGGTAACTTTATTGTCTGCGCCACTGGTCCTGGTGACCTCCCTGTCCACGCCACTGGTCCTGGTGACCTCCCTGTCCACGCCACTGGTCCTGGTAACCTTCTTGTCTACGCCACTGGTCCTGGTAACCTTCTTGTCTACGCCTCTGGTCCTGGTATAACTATTGCTTACGTGTTAACCCCTGTTACGTCATTTACTCTTCCTCTAAGCTCTGTTACGTCTGCAGCTATAGTTCATAAGAGATTAACACAAATTTTTATTTAAATTGCAATTCATGCATGGAATAATAGTAGAAAGTAATTAAAGGGAACAAAATTGATAAAAAATTAATTCAATTATAAAAAAAAAAAAATGTTTATTATGACGTCACATCTTTACATTTTCGCAATAGTTTGCACAGATTTATCAAAACAAAATAGGTAACTATTGTAAGTGGTTACCGACCTTGTCTATATTATGTAGCA
>CAXITT010000180.1:820238-851588 GCA_964033795.1 Lymnaea stagnalis | reverse complement strand
TAAAAACAAAGCATATCAATCATAAAATAAAATCCAATGGCTCCACTGTGTGCTAAAAACAAAGCATGTCAATCATAAAATAAAATCCAATGGCTCCACTGTGTGCTAAAAACAAAGCATGTCAATCATAAAATAAAATCCAATGGCTCCACTGTGTGCTAAAAACAAAGCATGTCAATCATAACATAAAATCCAATGGCTCCACTGTGTGCTAAAAACAAAGCATGTCAATCATAACATAAAATCCAATGGCTCCACTGTGTGCTAAAAACAAAGCATGTCAATCATAAAATAAAATCCAATGGCTCCACTGTGTGCTAAAAACAAAGCATTTCAATCATAACATAAAATCCAATGGCTCCACTGTGTGCTAAAAACAAAGCATGTCAATCATAACATAAAATCCAATGGCTCCACTGTGTGCTAAAAACAAAGCATGTCAATCATAACATAAAATCCAATGGCTCCACTATGTGCTAAAAACAAAGCATTTCAATCATAACATAAAATCAAATGACATCACTCTGTGCTAAAAACAAAGCATATCAATCATAAAATAAAATCCAATGGCTCCACTTTGTGCTAAAAACAAAGCATGTCAATCATAAAATAAAATCCAACGGCTGCACTGTGTGCTAAAAACAAAGCATGTCAATCATAAAATAAAATCCAATGGCTCCACTGTGTGCTAAAAACAAAGCATGTCAATCATAACATAAAATCCAATGGCTCCACTGTGTGCTAAAAACAAAGCATTTCAATCATAACATAAAATCCAATGGCTCCACTATGTGCTAAAAACAAAGCATGTCAATCATAACATAAAATCCAATGGCTCCGCTGTGTGCTAAAAACAAATCATTTCAATCATAACATAAAATCCAATGGCTCCGCTGTGTGCTAAAAACAAATCATTTCAATCATAACATAAAATCCAATGGCTCCGCTGTGTGCTAAAAACAAATCATTTCAATCATAACATATAATCCAATGGCTCCGCTGTGTGCTAAAAACAAATCATTTCAATCATAACATAAAATCCAATGGCTCCACTGTGTTCTAAAAACAAGCACGCCTGAAATACGAGCACCCCAGGTTTTGAAACTTTTGTTTATTGTCATATTCTATTTTTTGTCTGCCTTAATTTTCTCGCCCCCCCCCTCTCCCAATTTCCGTCTCTCGTACATTCCTCATGCCTTTTACACCCTGCCTTTTATCGTTCAACTAAATCGTCATTTTAGGCCCCGCCCCCAACCCTCATTTTTCTTTCTGTCTTTACTGTTAGATTGTATTGATGTCTTTACTGTTAGATTGTATTGATGTCTTTAGTGTTAGATTGTATTGATGTCTTTACTGTTAGATTGTATTGATGTTTTTACTGTTAGATTGTATTGATGTCTTTACTGTTAGATTGTATTGATGTCTTTACTGTTAGATTGTATTGATGTCTTTACTGTTAGATTGTATTGATGTCTTTACTGTTAGATTGTATTGATGTCTTTACTGTTAGATTGTATTGATGTCTTTACTGTTAGATTGTATTGATGTCTTTACTGTTAGATTGTATTGATGTCTTTACTGTTAGATTGTATTGATGTCTTTACTGTTAGATTGTATTGATGTCTTTACTGTTAGATTGTATTGATGTCTTTACTGTTAGATTGTATTGATGTCTTTACTGTTAGATTGTATTGATGTCTTTACTGTTAGATTGTATTGATGTCTTTACTGTTAGATTGTATTGATGTCTTTACTGTTAGATTGTATTGATGTCTTTACTGTTAGATTGTATTGATGTCTTTACTGTTAGATTGTATTGATGTCTTTACTGTTAGATTGTATTGATGTCTTTACTGTTAGATTGTATTGATGTCTTTACTGTTAGATTGTATTGATGTCTTTACTGTTAGATTGTATTGATGTCTTTAGTGTTAGATTGTATTGATGTCTTTACTGTTAGATTGTATTGATGTCTTTACTGTTAGATTGTATTGATGTTTTTACTGTTAGATTGTATTGATGTATTTACTGTTAGATTGTATTGATGTATTTACTGTTAGTTTGTATTGATTTTTTTACTGTTAGATTTTGAACATTTGTTGTTGATTTTTTGGACACCATGTTAGTTCTTACACCTTTGTCATATTAGACATGCTGTCATTTTCGACTCTGTCATATTGGATAACCTGTCATTTAAATCCCTTGGTCATTTTAGACACCCTGTCATTTAAATCCCTTTGTCATTTTAAACACCTTATCATTTAAATCCCTTGGTCATTTTAGACACCCTGTTATTTTGTGTACATCGACCTCATTCTGATGTTCTATCCCCTCTTTCCTACATTGACTAACCTCCCTCCCTGCCATAGCTCCCTCCCTGCCATAGCTCCCTCCCTGCCATAGCTCCCTCCCTGCCATAGCTCCCTCCCTGCCATAGCTCCCTCCCTGCCATAGCTCCCTCCCTGCCATAGCTCCCCCCTGCCAATGCTCCCTCCCTGCCATAGCTCCCTCCCTGCCATACCTCCCCCCTGCCATCACTGATGTATCTGCCACTGCATGTTCAACTCTCGAGATGTGAAGGAAAGGGGCGGGGTAGAAGAAAAGGAAGGTAAACCAAAAAAATGATGTTCTGGAACTTTGTGGACTGTCGCCTGTGGGAAGTGGCTTTTAAACAATTTATTTAAATTCCCGCGGAATTCTCTCCACCCCCTCCCCTCAAAAACCACCCCCGGCCATTGATTTTGTTTTGTCATCACGATCACGTGGCGCCATTAAACACAACACTTTGTGTCAGAGTTCACGTCTAAGGCTAAATGAAATGACAGATTAACTCCCATTATACCTATCTTATTGAACCACGTCGTTCTACGTTGGCTTCAGAAAAAATAATTTTATTCTTCTGATTTTTTACAACGCATTGTGTGAAACAAATGACGAGGTAACCCCTCAACAAACCATGGGGAGGTAACCCCTCAACAAACCATAGGGAGGTAACCCCTCAACAAACCATGGGGAGGTAACCCCTCAACAAACCATGGGGAGGTAACAATCAAGGCGGATTATTGGTGTCTTTCCCAAGTGGTGGTCAGCAGACCGACATCGGTCTGCTAATTTAACGTTGCCATTTGTGGCCATTTGATCTCTTTCGGCCTAATTTCAGTTTCGGCCGAAACCAAAAAGTGAAATTTCGGCTTAAATTCGGCCTCGACTGAAACTGAAATGTTAACTTTCGGTTTAACTACGGTTTCGGTCGAAAGTGATTGAGACTTTCAGCCATAGCTCCCCCACTGCCATAGCTGCATGATGACCTGCCATAGCTCCCCCACTGCCATAGCTGCATGATGACCTGCCATAGCTGCATGATGACCTGCCATAGCTCCCCCACTGCCATAGCTGCATGATGACCTGCCATAGCTCCCCCACTGCCATAGCTGCATGATGTCCTATTTGTCCTTTATTTCCAAAAAATTAAATTTTAATTAGGCCAAGGCTAATGTAAGCAGTTTTGTGGAAGAAAAACTTCTAGGGGAATGGTCATATTTTATATCATTTATTTTGTTTTAATTTTTTTTTCAAAAATAAAACTTGGAAACTTAAGGTTTATTCAATTCCTTCATTTGTGATATTCATTTTGACTTATCATTATCATGCTCATCAATTTTGTCATAGGCAAAGGTGAATACTATGGCATTATCCTAGGGAATGGAAATATTTCTCCAATCATTTTTTTTTTAATATTGTTTTTTTTTTAAATTAAGGAAACCTGGGCTTTTTCAATTCAATAATTTCTTGTAATTCCTGATGATCATGCTCATAAACATTGTTGTTGACGAAATAACAAGTATGTGCATGTATCACTGGCTTGTATTATAATTATGTAGCAGGCCTACTACAGACCTGTTTACTTTTATGATTTAGGCGACCAATTTAGATGTCTTGCGATTCTCCTTCGAGAGCCGCCAGAAGAACTATTTTAAGACAAATTACAATAATTTTCCCCACCAAGTGAGATGAGGGAAGTTGGTCACCGAACGAAATAATTACGCCATCAGAGCGGTAAGACTAATGTGTTGGTACTAGGCTAAATATTAATATAGTGATATCTTGCCAGCTATTTATGAAATCACAAAGCATTAGTGTGATGAAAACCGTGAAACATTGTGGCCTTCTATAGCCTTAATAACTGATATTTAGGTGACAATTGGCTTTATTAGAGCCTCAATAATTATTATCGGTATATTTCTAGATTGCAATTATATTATAAAAGATAAGGTCAATCAAGGGTCTATTTTGCAAGAATTCCCCCTCCCCGATTCCACCCCCCCCCCCCNCCCCCCCCCCCCCCCCCCCCAGATCCAAGGGTTCCTTTATCATTCTTTTAAAAAAAACATTTTTAAGAAATTAAAATTACTTTAAAATTAAAAAAAGTAAAAGCCAAAGTATTCATTAAGTGTTTATTTATTAATATTCACGATTATCTCATTTTTAAAAAAAGAATGTAAATATTGATAATTTCCCCACTCATTTATTTTAATGTGTGTAAAATGTATAAGCAGACGAACTTCCAAATACCTATATATTTCAGTTCCGGCTTCGGCTTTGGTTTCGGTAGAAACCAAAAAGTTAAATTTCGGTTTAATTTCGGCTTCGGCCGAAACTAAAATGTTACCTTTCGGTTTACTTTCGGTTTCGGTCGAAAGTCATTTTAAAATTTTGGCATAGTTTCGGTTTCCACAAAAATCAGAAAATCACTTCGGTGTTTAATAGAATCTTTACCAACTGACATCACATGGTAATAGTTAATAGAGTCTTTAACAGCTGTCATAAAATGGAAATAGTTAATAGAGTTTTAACAACTGACATTACATGGTAATAGTTAATAAAAATTTTCACAACTGACATTGCATGGTAATAATTAATTACGTCTTTAACAGCTGACATTATATGGTAGTAGTTAATAGAGTCTTTAACAGCTGACATAACATGGTAATAGTTAATAGAGTCTTTAACAACTGACATTACATGGTAATAGTTAATAGAGTTTTAAACAGCTGACATTATATGGTAATAGTTAATAGCGTCTTTAACAACTGACATTACATGATAATAGTTAATGGAGTCTTTAACAGCTGACATTACATGGAAATATTTAATGGAGTCTTTAACAGCTGACAATACATGGTAATATTTAATAGAATCTTTAACAACTGACATAACATGGTAATAGTTAATGGAGTCATTAACAGCTGACATTACATGGTAATAATTAATGGAGTCTTTATCAACTGACATTACTTGGTAATATTTATTGGAGTTTTTTACAGCTGACATTACATGGTAATAGTTAATAGAGTTTTTAACATCTGACATTACATGGTAATAGTTAATAGAATCTTTAACAACTGACATTACATGGTAATAGTTAATGTAGTCTTGAACAGCTGACATTACACGGTAATAGTTGATAGAGTCTTTAACACCTAACATTACATGGTCAAAGTTAATGGCGTCATTAACAACTGACATTACTTTGTAATAGTTAATGGAGTCTTTATCAGCTGACAATGAATGGTAATAGTTAATAGAGTCTTTAACAGTTGACATTACATGGTAATAGTTAATAAAATCTTTAACAGCTAACATTACATGGTAAGAGTTAATAATGTCTTTAACAGCTGACATTACATGGTAATAGTTAATAGAGTCTTTAACAACTGACATTACATGGTAATAGTTAATGGAGTTTTAAACAGCTGACATTATATGATAATAGTTAATTGAGTCTTTAACCGCTGATATTACATGGTAATAGATAATAGAGTTTTTAACAGCTGAAATTACATGGTAATAGTTAATAGAGTCTTTAACAACTGACGTTACATGGTAATAGTTAATAGAGTCTTTAACAACTGAAATTACATGGTAATAGTAATAGAGTGTTTAACAGCTGACATTACATGGTAATAGTTAATAGAGACTTTAAAAACTGATATTACATTTTAATAGTTAATAGAGTCTTTAAAAGATGTCATAAAATTGAAATAGTTAATAGAGTCTTTAACAACTGACATTACATGGTAATAGTTAATGGATTCTTTAACAGCTGACAATAATAATAATAATAATAATAATAAAGTTCATTTCAAAAACACGCTTCATCCCCAAAGGCTCGAAGCGCGGTACAAAGTAAAAAAAAAAACAACAAATCTATAGTTTACCACATTTAAAACAAACGCAACACGACAAAAACTAAGTACAAGCATACAATGGCAAAGTCTTTCTAGCCATTTCAACACATATGCAAAATACTTCTGCACTTTTCAGCACATTTAGCAATTCAGTTACAGTGCTTAAAAAAATTTCAATCGCAACATTCTGGATTCGCATACGATTATTACATTAAGAAATGGCGTCAGTCGGCCGTCGAGCTTGCGCTCTTTATGCCCTCCCCAAAACACCTCTCCCCAAAACATCCCTCCCCAACCCGGCACGTCGGGGATGTCCCTTTGTCAGGACGGCCCCCACCCGAGTCTGCTCGACCAGGGTCTCCGCCGGAAGCCGTCCTTACCCAAAGACACCCGGTCGGTCCGACACTGTGTTTGCACACAGTGCACACGATCGACTCTCTCAGGAGTCGGGATGGAAAAATTAACGTCCTAATATCTTCCCCCACCCATCCCGGGGAAGCGTTAGACGCCCTATAAGAGTGATTCTACAGTGGGTTTCCACAACGCAACTAATTCGCGATGCAGCTGGGACGAAACGGTTGCCTTGGAGCAGCTTCTCAGGGCTGCGTAGTAAGAATCATCGGCCAGAGGTTACCACCTTCGCCTCTCGCCTCATATCCATTAACGGCAACTTGTAATCATGATCCCTACCCTGTCACTGCCTATTGTTCCAGTTGGGAAATATTACAACTGGCAGCCCTGTAGGAGCTGTTTTATGTACGGCAGGTACCGAGCACATCCCTTGTCTGCCCACGCAGGACGCGCCCAGAGGTCTTGTTTCCCGGGTAAAATCGAGGGGGTCGGTGGCCGACGCCTCCTAATCGACAAGCGACCACAGACAAGTCAACCGGAGACCGGGGACTCGCATACCATTAAAATTTTGGAATATATCATTTGATGAACTTTCTGTACATGCGAACAGCAATGCGTCTATTCATGTACTGGCAGTTAATATCATGGAATGTATTGGTCTGGTTTATTTATCACGTTTTACACAAACGTTCTCGCTGGTTACTGAATAATTACAGAGCAATCATTTTTTTTTAAAATGTGGATCCAATAATTATGCTTGAACTTTAAGCCTCTTCTTCTTCTATATCTTAAGGGCCCACGATCAATTTATTGATCATTTTGGCTCCTTTGCATGTAGATGGGATTTGCAATGTTTCTGTTCCTGATGTTCATGAGGAAATCATGCTCTAGGGGTTTGAAGGCTTGAGGCAATAGACACAAATGTGTCTAGTGTTGTCGCCTCAACCGTTCCTTTAGAAAGATGGGTTCCAGTCCCACATTGTCTTGGGCAGGAATGAGCAGCTCCTATACTGGGTTCTTGCTGGTATGAGCCTGAATTGCCTGTCATAGCCTCGTCGCTGTCTATGGGGGAGAGGGACGAGTTTCTGTTTAATACTGGAACAGTGGACCAGCCCATTATTTATCTTGTACATCATGGAGAGCCTGGATTGTCGTCGTCGTTTCTCCAATGGTGACCAGCCTAGTGTTTCTANTAGAAGAACCGTTGAATATTGAGAATTCTGGAGCAATATCGATGCAACTGTCAAGTTTCGCTCTGATCCTCTTAACTTTTGTAATAAAGTAGTCATTTAGAGCGTCTGGCAGCTCTTCTACAGCAATGTTATTTGGCAGAGATGTAGCCTTGTTTTTACCGGTCAGCTGACCTACAATGCGAAATAAGTCCTTGCTTGAGCCGCTGCCTGTAATCTGATGACTAACATACTCAGTCCTAGCTGCAAGGACCAACCTCTTGGTTCCTTCCCTGTGGTCAACAAAGATTTGTCGGTGCACAGTCAAGCCCGACTTCCGCCATTGGCGTTCTGCACGTCGCTGCTTCTGCTTCGCTTCCTTAATTTCGGGCGTGAGCCAAGGGGCGGAAGGGCGGTCCGTAACTCGCCGTGTGGACAGTGGTGCATGTTTGTCTAAAATGACTCTGAGGCGACTGTTGTAGTCTTTAGCAGGGTCATCTAAACCGCACTCAAGGGCTGCGACGTCACTTCTAAAAGGCCGCTAGATCTATCTGTCGGAGGTTTCGGGATGTTACTGATCGCAGAAGGCGTCCTGGCTTCCTCAAGTCAAAGTCGAAGGCGACCGGGAAGTGATCAGAAATAAGTTTGTCCTAAATAATGAGTTTTTGGATCATAGCTGCCCGGTCCTCTCTGACAACTAGCCAATCCACGATGTGACCTCACTTCTGCGTCGGGACACTGACAATAAATGGTAATAGTTAATGGAGTCTTTAACAGTGACAAAACATGGTAATAGTTAATAGAGCCTTTAACAACTGACATTACATGGTAATAGTTAATAATGTCTTTAACAGCTGACATAACATGGTAATAGTTAATGGAGTCTCTTTAACAGCTGACAATACATGGTAATATTTAATAGAATCTTTAACAACTGACATAACATGGTAATAGTTAATGGAGTCATTAACAGCTGACATTACATAGTAATAGTTAATAGAGTCTTTAACAACTGACATAACATGGTAATAGTTAATGGAGTAATTAACAGCTGACATTACATGGTAAAAGTTAATAGCGTCTTTAACAAATGACATTGCATTATAATAGTTAATGGAGTCCTTAACAGCTGACATTACATGGAAATATTTAATGGAGTCTGTAACAGCTGACATTACATGGTAATAGTTAATAGAGTTTTTAACAGCTGACATTACATGGTAATAGTTAATGGATTCTTTAACAACTGACAATACATGGTAATAATTAATAGAATCTTTAACAACTGACATAACATGGTAATAGTTAATGGAGTCATTAACAGCTGACATTACATGGTAATAGTTAATATAGTCTTTAACAACTGACATTACATGATAATAGTTAATGGAGTCTTTATCAGCTGACATTACATGGTAATAATTAATGGAGTCTTTATCAACTGACATTACTTGGTAATATTTAATGGAGTCTTTTACAGCTGACATTACATGGTAATAGTTAAGAGAGTTTTTAACAGCTGACATTACATGGTAATAGTTAATAGAATCTTTAACAACTGACATGACATGGTAATAGTTAATAATGTCTTTAACAACTGATATAACATGGTAATAGTTAATGGAGTCATTAACAGCTGACATTACATGGTAATAGATAATAGAGTCTTTAACAATTGACATAACATGGTAATAGTTAATGGAGTCATTAACAGCTGACATTACATGGAAATAGATAATAGCGTCTTTAACAACTGACATTACATGTTAATATTTAATAGAATCTTTAACAACTGACATAACAAGGAAATAGTTAATAGCGTCTTTAACAACTGACATTACATGTTAATATTTAAAAGAATCTTTAACAACTGACATAACATGGTAATAGTTAATGGAGTCATTAACAGCTGACATTACATGGTAATAGTTAATGGAGTCTTGAACAGCTGACATTACACGGTAATAGTTAATAGAGTCTTAAACTGATGACATTGCATGTTAAAAAATAATGGCGTATTTAACAACTGACATTATATTGTAATAGTTAATAGAGTCTTTAACAGCTGACATTACATGATAAAAGTTAATGGAATCTTTAACAACTGACATTACATGGTAATAGTTAATAATGCCTTTAACAGCTGACATTACATGGTTATAGTTAATAGAGTCTTTAACAACTGACATTACATGGTAATAGTTAATAGACTCTTTAACAACTGATATTACATTTTAATAGTAAATAGAATCTTTAAAAGCTAACATTACTTGGTAATAGTTAATAGAGTCTTTAACAACTGACATAACATGGTAATAGTTAATAGAGCCTTTAACAACTGACATGACATGGTAATAGTTAATAATGTCTTTAACCGCTGACATATCATGGTAAACGTTAATAGAGTCTCTTTAACAGCTGACATAACATGGTAATAGTTAATGGAGTCTTTAACAGCTGACAATACATGGTAATAGTTAATAAATTCTTTAACAAATGACATTACATGGTAATAGTTAATAGAGTTTTTAACAGCTGACTTTACATGGTAATAGTTGATAGAATCTTTAACGACTGACATAACATGGTAATAGTTAATGAAGTCATTAACAGCTGACATTGGATGGTAATAGTTAATAGAGTCTTTAACAACTGACATTACATGGTAATAGTTCATAGAGTCTTTAACAGCTGTCATAACATGGTAATAGTAAATAGAGTCTTTAACAACTGACATTACATGGTAATAGTTAATAAAATCTTTAACAACTGACATTACATGGTAATAGTGAATGGAGTCTTTAAAAGCTGACATTACATGGTAATAGTTAATAGAGTCTTTAACAACTGACATTACATGGTAATAGTTAATGGAGTCTTTAACACCTAAAATTACATGGTAATAGTAAATAGAGTCTTTAACAGCTAACATTACATGGCAATAGATAATAGAGTCTTTTACAAATGACATTACATGGTTATAGTCAATGGATTCTTTAACAGTGACATAACATGGTAATAGTTAATGGAGCCTTTAACTACTGACATTACATGGTAATAGTTAATAATGTCTTTAACAGCTGACAATAAATGGTAATATTTAATGGAGTCTCTTTAAAAGCTGACAATACATTGTTATATTTAATAGAATCTTTAACAACTGACATAACATGGTAATAGTTAATAGAGTTTTTAACAACTGACATTACATGTTAGTAGTTAATGGAGTCGTTAACAGCTGACAATACATGGTAATATTTAATAGAATCTTTAACAACTGACATAACATGGTAATAGTTAATAGAGTGTTTAACTGCTGACATTACATGGTAATTGTTAAAGGAGTCTTTATCAACTGACATTACATGGTAATATTTAAAGGAGTCTTTAACAGCTGACATTACATGGTAATAGTTAATAGAGTGTTAAACAACTGACATTACGTGGTAATAGTTAATAGAGTCTTTAACAACTGCCATTACATGGTAATAGTTAATAGAGTCTTTAACAGCTGACATTGCATGGTAATAGTTACTAGAGTCTTTAACAGCTGACATAACATGGTAATAGTTAATAGAGCCTTTAACAACTGTTATTTCATGGTAATAGTTAATAATGTCTTTAACAGCTGACATAACATGGTACTATTTAATAGAGCCTTTAACAACTGTTATTTCATGGTAATAGTTAATAATGTCTTTAACAGCTGACATAACATGGTAATAGTTAATAGAGCCTTTAACAACTGTTATTTCATGGTAATAGTTAATAATGTCTTTAACAGCTGACATAGCATGGTAATAGTTAATGGAGTCTTTAACAGCTGACAATACATGGTAAATTTAATAGAATCTTTAACAACTGACATTACATGATAATATTTAATAGAGTTTTTAACAGCTGACATTACATGGTTTTCTTTAACGACTGACATAACATGGTAATAGTTAATGAAGTTATTAACAGCTGACATTACATGAAAATAGTTAATGGAGTCTTTATCAACTGACATTACATGGTAATAGTTAATAGAGTCTTTAACAGCTGACATTACATGGTAATAGTTGATAGAATCTTTAACAGCTGACATTACATGGTATAGTTAATGGAGTCATTAACAGCTGACATTGCACGGTAATAGTTAATAGAGTCTTTAACTGCTGATATTACATGGTAATAGTTAATGGAGTCATTAACAGCTGACATTACATGGTAATAGTTAATGGAGTCTTTAACAACTGACATTACATGGTAATAGTTAATAGAGTTCTTTCACTTTGGCTGATAGAGCGTTAAAAGGTTTTAATTACATTTTTTTCCCAAGGTTATTGACGAAACAAAAGTTTGGGAACCACTGATGTTATAGACGAGATTTTCGTCAAATAATTAGCATATATTCAAAGGCAGCCGACTTTGTTTAGATTTGGAGTCACCACGTTGTCCAGACTTGGATTCGCCAGGTTGTCCATGCTTGGAGTCACCAGGTTGTCAAGGCTTGGAGTCACCAGGTTTTCCAAGCTTGGGGTCACCAGGTTGTCCAGAATATTATCACCTGGTTGTCCAGGCTTGGAGTCACCAGGATGTTCGGGCTTGGAGTCACCATGTTGTCCAGGCTTGAATTCGCACGCCAGGTTGTCCAGACTCGGAGTCACCAGATTTTCCAGGCTTGGAGTCACCGGGTTTTCCAGGCTTGGGAACATCAGGTTGTCCTGGCTTGGAGTCGCACGCCAGGTTGTCCAGGTTCGGAGTCATCAGGTTGTCCCTGCTTGGAGTCACGCGCCAGATTGTTCAGGCTTGGAGTCATCAGGTTGTCCCAGCTTGGAGTCACATGCCAGGTTGTCCAGAAAGTGGCATACACTAATCTCCCTATTTTGTCAACATATATTCCAACGTGTTTTCTTGCGAATAATGAATGAAACAATTCATAATAAACATTCGGTCAAAGAACGCTGTCATTATATTTCCTGTTTGAAATTCTGAGGTGACCAAATTTTATTATTTATTTCGTTCATGAATTCAAAATATGGTAGTTTTAATAATTAGATCACAGAAATGCTAACACAACGTCACAATCTCATTCAGCCAAACAAGTGGCATGCAAGGTGCTTTTTAACAAAAAATACTTTACTGGCTGAACTATATTCGATTGTTCACAATGCAAATTGCAGAATGTTTCAATTAGAACTTATTCAGGTTAGTTTGTAAGACTTCTTGTGTACAACTATGGTAGGAGTTGTGTTCCCTGATTCAAATGTCTATACTTTACTACTTTTAGCCATAAGACTCTTCCTCAAACCTAAGGACATTACCATTTAAAACCTCCCAATTCTTCAAAGTCGTACCTATAAATGGCAGCGGCGGTGGCAACATTGTGTTGTCTTGTTATCCAATAGTTAAGCTTTATTTTATGGTAACACGTCGAGCCAGGGGCGTCTATCCCCTCCTGAGTGGTGGCAGCCAAACTCACAGTTCTCACAGATATATTCTCAATTCTGCATGTATTGGCTTACAGTGTTTCTCTAAGAGATTGGTTTTTTGGGGTGGGGTGGAACTGATATGTTTGGATTGGCAGTGGCCTTGCAGTAGCGTAGAAACTGGGACGGAGGGGTAAATTCACCTCCCATGATTTTTTTTTCCTTATTATATACAGCAGTTCCGGCTAACTGAAGATTTTAGATCGTGGAAACTTGGCCCACCAAGGGCGGCACCATCACTACTTAAGCGTTTGGGCTATACATCTATCAGCGCCAATTTCGGGCATAATGAAGACCTGGGCCACCTATAACTCCGCCCTTTAGGGCAAGCTGTAGCTACGCACCCTATTGGCTTGTTATTTTAATTAAAGAGTGCACTATTAATACTAGCAATACAAAATATTAATATTTAAAATAAGTTTTTGTTATTTAATACAAATATTGATAACAAACAACTAAAATTTCGATAAAAGTTTGAGAATGCTTCACATTTATAGCAAATCCACTATCAAAACCAGTGATTGTTAAAAAATTAGTGTCTTTTTTTAAGGTCTGTTACTGTAGCTATTTCTGAAATTTTAATTAAATTAAATAATATTTGGAAGCTAACTTTATGGCTGAATGGTTTTTTAAAAAATGTGTTTGATCCACATCATTGATTCGAGTTATCACCCCATATTAATTTTGTTACCTGGAGAAATTCAAAACCCGGCAAGGGGGGATTTTTTACCCCCATCCCCCCTCCAATTCAGATTTGACGCCAACGCTTCCCACCCCTAATTCAGACGCATATATATATAAATCCAATGAAACAAGCACCAATATTATCGACAAATTGTGATATTTTTCACTATTGGATGCCCCCAACAAAAAGAATAGATCCTATTAAACTCTTTGTAAGAACTTCTAGGAGTGCATGGAGATATTGTTTGTTGATTTGTTTTTCTTCTATTGTACAGTACAAATGTCTGCCCTTGAAATTGAAATAAACGAAGTTGCACTTTCCAACGTTTCACTCCCTCCCCCCCCCCCCCCCCCCCCCCCCCCCCGCAGCCGTCTTCCGAAAGACTGCGTTGTAAACATTTGATAAATGACGTATAAATGAAATTTTAAAAACTCATGTTGTTGACGTGATTTGTTGACATGATTTGTTAACGTGATTTGTTGACATGATTTGTTGACATGATTTGTTGACATGATTTGTTGACATGATTTGTTGACATGATTTGTTGACATGATTTGTTGACATGATTTGTTGACATGATTTGTTGACATGCTTTGTTGACATGATTTGTTGACATGATTCGTTGACATGATTTGTTGACATGATTCGTTGGGGTTATGGTAGAAACCGATACTATGCACAACCTTAAATTCACGCAGCGGTACCCCCAAGGGTAGATCGCTCGTCATCTATCTTGCTTCCTTGTCAGTTTAAGTGTTATTTCCCCTTACTACAGCTTATTGACTCCCCTAGGGACCAGTGTGTCACTACGTAGTGTCTCGGACTGTGCTCGTCGTTTACTTGTGTGTCACGTGATCAATTCTAATTTAATGAGATTTAAACTGCGTTTGTTGAAATCCTCACACCCACCACCCCCACCACCGCCATCGGAGCCTCCACAATTCCCCGCATTTTAAATAACCGTTTGTGGATACGCATTGTTCCACCTAAGGAAAGGGGAATTCAGCGTGAAAGGGGAAGTCAGCGTGAAAGGGGAAGTCAGCGTGAAAGGGGAAGTCAGCGTGAAAGGGGAAGTCAGCGTGAAAAGGAAAATCAGCGTGAAAGGGGAAGTCAGCGTGAAAGGGGAAGTCTGCGTGAAAGGGGAAGTCAGCGTGAAAGGGGAAGTCAGCGTGAAAGGGGAAGTCTGCGTGAAAGGGGAAGTCAGCGTGAAAGGGGAAGTCAGCGACTCTTTAAATATTTGTAAAAGAATCTTTGATCCTCCTACGGTGTCTTAACTTGTAGTCCCACTTGTAGTCAAATTCAAGGCCCGCGGGCCATATCCGGCCCACCGTACAATTATGTCAGGTCCGCGAAGTGTTTCCAAATACACACTTTGCTGAAAAACTTAGCTTACTTCGCACCGAGTTCGCAAGACGCTTTAGTTACTTTGAAGCGTAGAAATGTAATTTCGAGCTGTTTCGTAACCCATGTGTCATAGATGTGGATACTGCACATGTGAATTTGCAGATGGAGCTAATAGAGCTGCAGTGTAATGTGACACTAAAGGCAAAATACGACACAGTTGGGCCCGTACAGTTCAATCTTTTCATTACTGAAGAGAACCTTGAGAATGTTGGGTAGCACATAGATGTGTGAGCAGCTGTTTTCTGTGATGAAGATTAACACAACATCACACAGGAGTCGTTTCACGTGCAGTCCATCATGAGAATCTCAATGACACAGAACGTGACTCCCAACACAAACGAACGTTACTACCAAGACAAACGAACATTACTACAAACACAAACGAACGTTACTAACAACACAAACGAACTTTACTACCAACACAAACGAACGTGACGTCCAACACAAACGAACGTGACTTCCAACAAAAACGAACGTTACTACGAACACAAACGAACGTTACTACCAACACAAACGAACGTGACTCTCAACACAAACGAACGTTACTACCAACACAAACGAACGTTACTACCAACACAAACGAACGTTACTCCCAACACAAACGAACGTTGCTCCCAACACAAACGAACGTTACTACCAACACAAACGAACGTAACTCCCAACACAAACGAACGTTGCTCCCAACACAAACGAACGTTACTCCCAACACAAACGAACGTTACTACCAATACAAACGAACGTTACTCCCAACACAAATGAACGTGACGTCCAACACAAACGAATGTTACTCCCAACACAAACGAACGTTACTACCAACACAAACGAACGTTACTCCCAACACAAACGAACGTTACTCCCAACACAAACGAACGTTACTACCAACACAAACGAACGTTACTCCCAACACAAACGAACGTTACTCCCAACACAAACGAACGTTACTACCAACACAAACGAACGTTACTCCCAACACAAACGAACGTTACTCCCAACACAAACGAACGTTACTACCAACACAAACGAACGTGACTACCAACACAAACGAACGTTACTCCCAACACAAACGAACGTTACTCCCAACACAAACGAACGTTACTACCAACACAAACGAACGTTACTCCCAACACAAACGAACTTACTTGTTTTTATAGCCAAGAAAAGAAAATGTGCCAAACATCCAGCGCTGACAAATTGACATAAGAACGAACATGGGTTGGCCAATGTTGGCCAATGTTGGCCAACGAGTTTGATTTATTAAAAATGTTCCTGTTTTCATTTATGTAAATGTTTTTTAAAAAATATTAATTGTCCGCTTATTAAATGTTTATCCTGTTCGGCCCGCAACTTAAATGTGATTTGAGTTTTAGCCCGCAACCTTACATGTGAGTTTTGGCCCGCCGAGCGATTGAGTTTGACATTACTGCACTAAAATCTATTAGCACACCAAGATATAGCTACCACATTAACCTTAACCGGCTAATGTATCTACACATTAACATCTAACTACCACGCTAAATTATCACTAAATAGTCAAACAAACCAAACGACATGACAATAAGAAATGAATGTTTGGAAAGTTTTGAACTAGTTTCTATTCCTTGTCTTAATTTCATTTGTTCTGTCTGCTGAGAAAGGCCCTTAGCCAAAACGTTAGGCAAATTTTAGGCAAATTTTAGGCAAATTTTAGGCAAATTTTAACCTTAGTTTACCAATCAAAAGTCCAAACGTATTAAAGGAATACAATAAAAAATAATCTTTTAAGATTTCATAGATTTACTGGGGGGGGGGTGTGGGGGGGTGTGGGGGGGTATTTTTTATTGTGTATTTTTAATACTAAAATACATTTAAACAGATCTAACTGTCATATAAATTGAATGGGTTGAATTGTACGGGGGAGGGGGGGCGCAAAAAAGGATATTATATTCCAAAATAAAAAAAAGTGTCTTATTTGTTATATGATGTCCTGAAGAAAGCTGGCCTAAATTCCAGGTGGGGGGGGGGGGAATCATGTCTGTCTACCGCACACTTACAGATATTGCCTTACTATTTTATGTAAGATCTAATGGTCTAATGCAGATGTTCTCAACCTTTATAGTACCGCGACCCTTTAATACAGTTTCTCGTTTCGTGGCGACCCCCAGCCACACAATTATTTTCGTTGCTACTTCATAGCTGTAAAGATATGTGTTTTCAGATGGTATGAGGCGACTCCTCGAAAAGGGTCCTGCGACCCCCAAAGGGGTCGCGACCCACAGGTTGAGAACCGCTGGTCTAATGGTAAAATGATGTCTTTCTGTCGCACACTTACAGATGTTGCCTTATTATTTTCTGAGCGGTTATTATTAACATTTACAGGGATGTTTCATGGTCGATGCATGTTTTGATCTGTTCAACTTGTTTTTAAATTACAGTAAATGTTAACGTTTACTAAAATGTGTGGGTGGGTTGTGTGGTTGTGTGGTTGTGCAAGTGGACTCTAGGCAACCAGAAAAATGGGTCATTATTTGCTCTTTGAAAAGACAGAATTTTTAGAAACCATGTCGCACATTATTAAATTGATGTTTGGAGTACAACGTTTAAATTAATGTTTGTTGTACATTACTTAAATCAATGTTTGGTTAGTAAAGAACACTCATATTCTGATGATAGTTTGAGAATACTCTCTTAAAACCCCGGCTAGTATATTGGCAGTTAACTCCATCTGCTGAGCTGTGCCATAGAACATTGTCTCCACGTAGGGCTCTCCCACTGCCCTGGCCTCCCACGAAAGATCTTGTGAGGGACATTGGGTCAACAGATGTGCTAGAGATTCTTGGACCAGTCTGCAATGCCGGATTGTAGGGTCCCTATCTTTATTTAGCCTATTGAAATATGATTGTGTTAATGGGGCTTTGTTCGGTACGCATTTGGATTACCAAACTCTGCTGCCAGCGACCCAGCTTCGAACAAGTGTCTTGTCTGCTAGGAGACGGCATGCTAGCGAATACACCTGTGGCCTTCGTTCTGTCTGCCCACTGTCTCTACCATTTTGTTCGAAAATCGTCTGCCAAACAGTTTTTTGATAACTAGATAAGTGACTGATACATCTGACTCAGGCTGGGCGGCCCCGATTTTGCCACGGTGTCTGCTTGTTCATTGCCACTGACTTTAACGTGCCCTGAAACCACTGCATTGTTCTTGCACACGTCATCCATGATGTCATCGACTAAGTCGTGCTCTCCCACCGACCCAAGATCTTAAGAATAGATCTAGAGTCGGATTAGATGACCCCGTCGAGCCTCACAAGCTCCCACCTCTACAGAGTATGGTGCACACTTTCCAGGGCCCTGACTATAGCCCCCATCTCTGTAGAGTTTGGTGCACACTTTCCAGGGCCCTGAGTATAGCCCCCACCTCTGTAGAGTATGGTGCACACTTTCCAGGGCCCTGAGTATAGCCCCCACCTCTGTAGAGTATGGTGCACACTTTCCATGGCCCTGAGAATAGCACCCACCTCTGTAGAGTATGGTGCACACTTTCCATGGCCCTGAGTATAGCTCCCACCTCTGTAGAGTATGGTGCACACTTTCCATGGCCCTGAGTATAGCTCCCACCTCTGTAGAGTATGGTGCACACTTTCCATGGCCCTGAGAATAGCACCCACCTCTGTAGAGCATGGTGCACACTTTCCATGGCCCTGAGTATAGCTCCCACCTCTGTAGAGAATGGTCATGAGTATAGCTCCCACCTCTGTAGAGTATAGTTGTTACGCACTGCCTTCTATTGTGAGAAATTAATCTCCTATTTTAAATGTATGGCTCGTTCAAACAGTGCCTAACAAAGGACGATACCATAGAGAAATACAATAATAAAGATACGACACGCAAAAATAGTTGCCAATTACAATTAATAAGATTTAATTTAGTAATAACACAATTACAAAACAAACGAAATATCATTACAAATCATCAACTTAAAGTTTGGCAGATCTTGTAACGGTACACATTTAACACAATTAGTACAGTATGCCAAAGAATAATGATGAATGATCAATGCGAATAAACACATATAAGTACACAAAGAATAATACACGTCTCATGAAGGTAAAATATCTGTCAATCTCCGTCCCTCTCTGTCAATCCCTTATATATGTGGGTTTACCGACGCGTCTAGAAACGTCCTTACTTTTCTAATGCAATCGAGAACCTTCGATAAGATACTAGTAGACATACTAACCACGTTTAATTGGAAGCCGGTAGTAAACAAGACATCAAACGAATAGGCCACGCCCATCTATGAACGTAACGTGTGCTAGGGTTCAAGCAAAGTCTACGCACGGGGAAAACGTGTCATACATAACAAACCATATCACAATTTTGCGTTTGGGGCCGGGAGCCTTTTTAAAAAAAAATACGTGAGCTGTATGAACACAATTTAAAACAGAGCTGCTGCATGGGTGGATCAATCGCTATAAGTGTGTGGATCAATCGCTACACGTGTGTGGATCAATCGCTACAAGTGGGTGGATCAATCGCTACACGTGTGTGGATCAATCGCTACAAGTGGGTGGATCAATCGCTACACGTGTGTGGATCAATCGCTACAAGTGTGTGGATCAATCGCTACACGTGTGTTGATCAATCGCTACAAGTGGGTGGATCAATCGCTACAAGTGTGTGGATCAATCGCTACACGTGTGTGGATCAATCGCTACACGTGTGTGGATCAATCGCTACACGTGTGTGGATCAATCGCTACAAGTGTGTGGATCAATCGCTACACGTGTGTGGATCAATCGCTACAAGTGTGTGGATCAATCGCTACAAGTGTGTGGATCAATCGCTACAAGTGTGTGGATCAATTGCTACAAGTGTGTGGATCACTCGCTACACGTGTGTGGATCAATCGCTACAAGTGTGTGGATCAATCGCTACAAGTGTGTGGATCAATCGCTACAAGTGTGTGGATCAATCGCTACACGTGTGTGGATCAATCGCTACAAGTGTGTGGATCAATCGCTACAAGTGTGTGGATCAATTGCTACAAGTGTGTGGATCAATCGCTACAAGTGTGTGGATCAATCGCTACACGTGTATGGATCAATCGCTACAAGTCTGTGGATCAATCGCTACAAGTGTGTGGATCAATCGCTACAAGTGTGTGGATCAATTGCTACAAGTGTGTGGATCACTCGCTACACGTGTGTGGATCAATCGCTACAAGTGTGTGGATCAATCGCTACAAGTGTGTGGATCAATTGCTACAAGTGTGTGGATCAATCGCTACAAGTGTGTGGATCAATCTCTACACGTGTGTGGAGTAAATTTGGAAATCAATTCTTTTCACCAGAGTTTCTTTCAGGTATCTCTCTGGGGAGGCGCTGCCCCCCGCCCCTTAAACATTAAAATGGCTATAAAAACGAGTACACTTTGGCACGTTTTGGCCTATACTACAGGATCAACCCGAGACAGAAAATGAGGCAGGGCAAGGAGGGTGCATCACAGGTCATAGGCGGACCTAAACAGGTGGGTTTTAAGGGCCTTTTTGAAAGTGGACGAGGTTTCACAATGACGGATGTGGAAGGGGAGCTGGTTCCAGAACGTGGGCGCATGGAAGTAGAAGGAGCGTTCACCGATGGTCTTAGTAAAAATATATACATGGGCGCCCGCACTATGGGTTAAGGTGGAACACATGACCCACCTTGGAAAATAATAAATTAATACTAAAACATATTAATATTTGCACCTTTTCCCTAAGAATATAAAATTGTTTTTATAAAAATAAATAGTATTTCTTTGTAATTTCACCAATGACCAAAGAGAAGTCATTTGATGATGAGTGTAAGTGTAAGACAAGTTGTAAATGGACTACTGTAACCACATTAACGACATTTACAAGAGAGGGGGGGGGGCAACAAGTTGAAGAACAAACTAAAAGTAGTGACTCACAGGAGTTTGAAGTTGCAGCCATTCATTACTATCGACATCAAACATATTTGACACTCAAAGTTCAACACATAATCATTTCGGCTGTTATATGGCAATCAATGATTTTGATTTTATTTCGATGTATTCAGTTAGAACATCTCAACTGTCAGATGTTTTAAAATATCGTTGACTCACAAACCCATACCGACCAATAGCAAGTTACAATCTCAGTGAGGACAGACCTGGCCAAAAATGTTGTTGCCTGGCTTGCTCAGTTGTCTCCGTGGCTTGCCTCTTCTCGTCATCTCAAAGGTCCATTGTGGAGAGTTTCTCGTGTTTTCCCGCAACCCATTCATGGCGGGTACCAAGGCGCATTTAAAGCAACAGCTTTCATCAGCTTTCATGTCTAAGTCCAATGACTTCCCTTAAGGTGCTCGTCAACACGGGGAAAGTGCGTGACACAAGTGTGCTCAGCAGGATGCAACAGCATTCTTGAGCATCATTAGGGATCCAGACCGACATATCAAGTCAAGAAGTATATTTCTATGTCACATAGACAAGTCTATTTCTATGTCAGATAGACAAGTCTATTTCTATGTTCAGATAGACGAGTCTATTTCTATGTCAGACAGACAAATCTACTTCTAATAAGATTTTAGACAATCGAAATAAGCTTTTGCCGACCATTTTCTGCTGCACACATGACATCGCACGTCGTGGCAACAATGGTGACAGTGGAAATGTCCATGATCTGTTTCAGCGTAGAGTGGAGGCTGGCAGCAAAGACCTGGCTAATGCTCATTATACTTCTATTATCCAAAATCAACTTATACAGATATGTGAAGGCGACATAGTGGTATGTTAGGATGTCATAAGGAAAAAAAATATTATATCAGTAAAAACATATGTAGCATTGAAACGGCTGGAATATCAAGATCAGAAAAATTATTGTCGTTGGCGTACTATTAGTGTAATAGTGTACATCAGGGATCTCCAAACTACGGACCGCGGGCCGCATACGGGCATTCCTCAGACCAGTGTGGAATCTGAGCGGTTGGAGTAATCACCGGGTTACTTCGGTTACTTTTGTACCAATTCGCAATTTGGCCAACCAAAATTCGACACCCTATGATTTTTACGATCTCATTATTGAAATAAAACTGAAGCTAATTTTTTTTAAAAGCAAAAATTATTTCAATGTTTGTTTAATAAAACTTTTTTTTTTAAAATGTGAATTATGCTTTCATATTTGCATAAGTGACGTTAAGCTCAGAAGACTTAATTGTGTTGAAGTTTGATTAAATTTTGATGTAAGACATTTTTGTTATTATTTATGTTATTGTTAAAAGCCGATTAAAAAAAATTAAAATGTAAATAATCTGAATTTTAGTTTTTTTTAAAATTAAAACGTAACTTCTAATCTTAAAGAAAACTTTGACCTCAACATCTTCTCTTAACATTGAACAGATCGATAACAGCGGAATTTTGATGTTAAACAACTTTATATAACTTTACGGTACCGCAAATACCAGTGCTGGTCAAATTGACCAGGATCACTTCTGACTCCTAGCACATCGCTAGCCACACTAGGATTCTGTGATAACCACACTAGGATTCTGTGACAACCACACTAGGATTCTGTGACAACCACACTAGGATTCTGTGACAACCACACTAGGATTCTGTGATAATAACACTAGTATTCCGTGATAACCATAATAGGATTCTGTGATAACCATAATTGGATTCTGTGATAACCACACTAGGATTCTGTGATAGCCACACTAGGATTCTGTGAAAACCACAGTAGAAATCTGTGATAACCACATTAGGATTCTGTGACAACCACATTAGGATTCTGTGACAACCATACTAGGATTCTGTGACAACCACATTAGGATTCTGTGACAACCACACTAGGATTCTGTGATAACCACACTAGGATTCTGTGACAACCACATTAGGATTCTGTAACAACCACATTAGGATTCTGTGACAACCACACTAGGATTCTGTGACAACCACATTAGGATTCTGTAACAACCACACTAGGATTCTGTGACAACCACACTAGGATTCTGTGACAACCACATTAGGATTCTGTAACAACCACACTAGGATTCTGTGACAACCACAATAGGTTTTTGGGTAGATCCGGTTGGTCCAAATAAGCCAGGAGAGAAATTCACAGCTACTTAACAAAATACTCTATATATGTAATTAATTTTTATAGGATTATTTAATGTTTGGTTTGGGAACAAATAAGGATTAAATTACGTATACAGCTAGTTATATTAAACAAGCTGTTAACAATACACAATTTATCGACTTCAATTTCATCAATTGTTTAAATATGTGTAATAAATTTCTTATAACAAACACACAAAGAGATGATTGCAAAGCAGCTAGATGATTACATAACACCTAGATGATTACATAGCAGCTAGATCAGGGGTCTCCAAAATACGGCCCGCGAGCCACATGCGGCCCGCGAGGCCCTCTCATGCGGCCCGCGGAGACCTTTTTGTCTACGGAAATTTACGTGTATTCAGCCAAGATCAGACGCCGCTTACGTGGACGTTATGTTTTTACCGAATTAAAATAGAGGCGAGCAGTAGTGCGTTATGTTTTCTAACCGATCATTGCTTGGCAAAACCTTATTGGCTGTTAAGTTTTTCTACTTCCGTTCACAGTCAATGAGATGATATAACGCCATCTAGTGGTGGAGCTTTTCCCGCCGTGTTGCAGACATGGGTGAAAACATTGTGACTCAAATAGCGAAAATGCAAGCAAGTTTCGCCAATTTTTAATTGCAATGGATGAATCGGTGGACAGATGTTCCACCTCTCAACTGCTTGTGTTCGTTAGAGGTGTGGATAAAGACATGAAAATATTACAAGAGCTGGCTTCCCTACATAGCATGTACGACACTGTTACGGGAGAGAATATATTCAATGAGTTGAAAAAAACATTTGCTGATTATAACTTGGACTGGACTAACCTCAGTTGCCTGACTGTTGATGGAGGAAAGAAAATGAGTGGCATAAAGAAAGGCTTGGGTGGACAAATGAAGCAGATTTGTAATGATAAGAAATGCTGCATTCAATGTTCCTGCACTGAATTATTCAGCAGAAAGCTTTGTGTGAAAAATATGTGGACATTAGCAGCGTACTGAATCCTGTGGTAATAAGGGTTAATTTAATAAGGTCACATGGGCTCAACCATAAACAGTTCAGAGACCTGTTAAAAGATAAAGACACAGAATCGCAAGATTGACCATATTACACAGCACTAAGATGCCTAAGTTGTGAGAAAGTTATGAACAGAATATTTATGTTAAGAAAGGAAATAGGTGACTTCCTGGAAAGTAAAGGCAAGACACAGCCATTACTGTCTGATGAAGAATGGGTATGGAAATTGGTCTTTGCTGCAGACATAACAAGTCATTTAAATTTTCTGAACCCAAAACTACAAGGAGAGGAAAATCTAGTTTCTGATCTCTACACACACCTAAAAGACCTTAAGGTCCGAATTCGTCTATGTTTTTTGGAACAAGTGCAGGCTAAAAAATGTACGCACTTTCAGCAGTGGACGGTCTTAACGGCTGAAGCAACAGCGGAGTTCCCCACGTCATTTGTATGCAGAGGCGTAGCGAGGTGGGGGCAGGGGGACAGATGTCCCCGTGCGCCAGCTAGTTAGGGGCGCCAAAATGTGCTTTGATATTATTTTATTGATGAAAATAATGTGTTTGAAAGTTGAAAAAAAGAAAAAGGGGCGCCTTAAAATGGATCTTGCCCCCGGGCGCGAATCTTGTCCCCGCTCGCTAAACACCCTCGCTACGCCTCTGTTTGTATGCGAGATCATCAAAGACCCCCCCCCCCCAAGCTGCAGTGTGAGCAGCGGTTTTCTGACTTGGATTTAAAGGCAGAAGAAGTGAGACTTTTTCAAAACCCAATTTGAAGCAGATGTGGCCAGTCGCCCAGATGAACTGCACCTGGAGGTCATTGAGTTGCAAGCAAATGACCTCAATAGGAACAAGTTAAAAGAAGGACCGGTGGATTTTAACTAGCTTTCGCCAAAAGAAGACTTTCCTAATTTCAAAACATTTGCATCAATGTACCTTGTGTCCATGTGTCGTGTATCAATGTGTTATTAAACAATAACTGAATGAAATAATAATACATAAATGATTAAAAACAACATCCATGTTTTGATTCTTTTTTATTTGGACTTTGAGTCGGCCCCCCGAACTGCTGTTTGACAGTTAATGCGGCCCTCGGGCTGAAAAGTTTGGAGACCGCTGAGCTAGATGATTGCATAACAACTAGATAATTGCATAGCAACTAGATGATAACATAGCAGCTAAATGATTGCATAACAACTAGATGATTGCATAGCAACTAGATGATTACATAGCAGCTAGATGATTACATAACAACTAGATGATTACATAGCAACTATATGAATACATAGCAGCTAGATGATTACATAGCAACTAGATGATTACATAGAGGATAGATGATTAACACAGCAGCTAGATGATTACACAGCAGCTAGATGATAACACAGCAGCTAGATGATTACATAGCAGCTAGATGATTACATAGAGGCTAGATGATAACACAGCAGCTAGATGATTACATAGCAGCTAGATGATTACATAGCAACTAGATGATTACATAGAGGCTAGATGATAACACAGCAGCTAGATGATAACACAGCAGCTAGATGATTACATAGAGGCTAGATGATTACATAGAGGCTAGATGATAACACAGCAGCTAGATGATTACATAGCAGCTAGATGATTACATAGCAACTGTTTTAACCTATCATGTTATTCTCGTGTAGCAAGGTGCAAAAACAACATCTTGACTATTCGTCTAAATTAATCCAGACATTTGGTAGCATTGGTAACATAAGGAAGAAAAATAATGTTACTAAATAATGTTGCGAGATAACTCGCCACATATGATGGTGACAATGTCTGAACTTCTTATATACTTGACAAAACATGCATTTAAGGAACACAATTTAGAAGAATCCTAAATTAGTGCTAATTTCTGAGGATTTTATTATGCGCGCCTATTCACCACAGCGTTAATGCCATGCATAACTAGAGCATTATCATACGGGATTATCTTCTCTATCAATCTTGTGCACGACACGGGGGTGGTGTAATTGCAGCGATGAACCTGTGTGGGGGGGGGGGCGAGGGTTGACCTATAGGGGTGGCACTTTTGAGGGTTAAATATAGCACTCTATAAATATTGCGTCTGTGTGTATTTGTGTTTAAGGAGACGCTTTTGAGAGGCTTTTAGTCCAGGTCAAGGTCAACCACTTTGTCATTGGGACAGTCTGCCAAGATCGTTCGAAACTGAACGAGGTGTGTGTTTATGTGTGCGTCTGTGTGGTTCGTCGAACTAATTTGTTTGTCCACCATATTCTATTTATAAAATGTATTTAGATATTTTTGTACCGACTTTCATTAATTATTATGATTTGGTAAATAATGTGGCTGAAATATTGTCATCACACATCAATAACAACATTGTCAATAACAACATTGTCATTAAGTGAAACACTGATAACCTTTTAATCACCTTATCAATCTGTATCATTTTCCATCTTGTCTCCACTACAAACAGATGACAACTCGTAAGTCGTCACGACCTCAAAAAAGCGACATATGTCAAAGCAAATATGCCAACCATTTTGCCCCCAATTGCTCAGCATTTCAATGTGAAATGAGTTTCTGTTGTTAAAGGGATGATCAAGAGTTCCAGACGAGGACATGAGATCATGGTGACCAGACATGCCATGCGCATTAAGGCTCAATTCAACATACCGTTAAAAAAATCAAAGGCCGTGTTAATTGATTGGTCTGGAAATAAATACAAGTTTAAAAAAAATGGCTGTGAGTTAAATAGCAGCCAGGCGATACAGTGTTAAGAGCACGTGTACGAATGAATAGACGTGATTGGTTGAGGTTTTAACACAACAGACCAATAAAACGCACCGAATGGAAGCTGATTCCCTTGCAGTTCAAATGATGCGCTAGTCTAGTGTCTCGAAGTCTAAGAGCGTTGTGTAACTTTGTTACCGACGTGAACGATTTATTATATGTGTGACTTCAGTACACAACAAGAGACGTAGCTAGGGTTAGTTCCACCAAAGCAAGAGCCATCAAGTGGAAGTGTCACCATTGGGCAGGTGCCCCAAGTGCCAACAAGTGTAAGTGTCACCAAGGGTAGATGCCACAAGGATAACCCAACATTTTCCCATATTCCGCTACGAAAAAAAAAACCTTTAATACCGGAAATGACAGTAGTATAGTATGTACATTTCCAGTCGCTTTTTTAAGGCGCAAAAAATATAAGAAGGGACAATGGTGGGTCTATTAAGGGTCGAGAATCACCTAATTACTTTTTAATTTAATTTTAATTAATAATCACCTTTGATGTGTGACATTTCTTTAGTTAATGGTCTCGTTGTTTAACCAGTTTAATGGATTTTAATTAGTTAATTTTGAAATAAATCGTTTTAAAATGAAGTTTAAATGAGTTGTCTTCTTGTGGAATGATGGTTACAATTTGTTAATATTGTAATAAATCGCTTGTAAATGGAGTGGAGTGGTTATTGTCTTGTCGGTCGTTGGATAATTTTATATAATTTTATAGAGTGGTTCTCAGCATGGGGTTAGGGGACACTAGCCATAAAGGCGGCAGTGTTTCTTCCAGACATTTTTCCCCCCGGGGCATTTCAGATTTGGGGGGGGGCATTGCCAGTGGGCAGCGGCAAGAGGCGTAGCTAAGGGATGGCAGATGGGGCATACGTCATGGGGGCGCCAGACTAGCTTCGGCACCAAAATGTGATTTGATGTTATTTGATGATTGAAAATTGTGACAGATCAAATATTTAGATATCATTTTTTTGTAAAATAATATATTGTTTTGTTAAGTATAAAAAAAACAGGAAGTTAAGGAATTATGGGATAGAAGAAAATCGGCAGTGACAATTGGAGGTTTTTTCATTAGCACTGGCTACGATTATTTTTAGTTATTAAAGAACATCTTAATGTTGATTGTGAAATGGAAGTAGTTATTATGAAGAATTATATTTTGCTCTGATCTACAGTGATATTATTTTATTATGTGTTCGTTGATCAGTCAATAAACGTCGTGATGCTAATTCAATGAGTTCTCTGGTAAGTGTTTAGATAATCAAGGACGTATGTAGATGTGGATGAATAGTGTGAGCGATAAGTGCAACTCTACAAGTAACATCTTAACCAACACATAATATAACTCGTTACAACAATAATTAGTTTCAGAGTTGAATGGGGGGGGGGAGCGTAAACATGAATCTTGTCCTCTAACAAATACACTCTAGCTACGCCCCTGCCAGTGCCACTAATAGAAGTTACGCCTCTAGGCAATGTATCTCTTGTCACCAAAATTATTGATAATTTTCATCGTGGTGCCGGGTAGAAATCGAGGGCGCCGATAAATCTTGTTCTTATTTACACCAATAAAATCAAGACGAAGATCATGAAGGTAAACTCAGCCAAAAAAGAACATATCTCTCTGGTAGAAAATGCACTGGAAGAAGTGGAGGCCTTAACAGCACCAATGACATAAATGGAGGATCAGAAGCGGATATCAAGACTAGAATTGGAAAGGCTAGGTCAGCATTTGTGCTATTACATAAAATATGGGAGTAAAAGGAGCTGAATTTTCAAAACAAAGTCTGAATTTTCAACACAAATGTCAAAACAGTCTTACTCTATGGAGCCGCAACTTGGAGAACAACTGCGAGCATTACGCAGAAAGTACTGAACTGTATAAACACTAGCCGTAGAAAGATCCTGAACACCAAATGGCATAAAACATCATCATTTACTAGAAAGGACATACCAGGAACCTATAGGTTAAGACATAAGGGTGGATGTGGATAGGGCATACTCTCCACAAACCCCCAGGCAATCCCTAAAATGAAATGCATAGGGATAAAGACAGACATGAAGCTGTAAAATACATGGAGACGCACGCTAAAGGCATACACACAAAGTATGGCATACACATGGAAGCAACTGGAAAGGAACGCACAGGACAGAGATGAATGGACGATAATGCTTGTAGGCATCCTATGCCCAAGACGAGGTGGAAGGCATAAGTAATTAAGTAAGATGAAACTTGAGCGGTGGAGGGGTCTGGGGAGATTTTTTTTATTATTTCAAAATCAGGAGATACATTTTAGAGTAAAGTTGTATTCAAAGTTTCCATTAGACTTTTTGATGAGGGGAAGGAAATCTCTAAGGGTGTGGGAAGGCATTATGGTGCCAGTGCCATATATAATCTGAATTTACTTTAGTGGCCCCAATGTAATCATTTGGCACAAAATTTTATTCAACCACACACTGTATAATTGATTAGCCTGACAGAAAGGGTGCAGAAATTGAGGGTGCTGAAGACAGTCACTCAAATTCAAAATGCAAGGGGGAATTTTGGAGCATACAGGAATTCAGTGTTTCTTTCATACAACTTTGAAGAGACATTTCGAAATTTCGCGTGACTCACCGCTCCACTCAACAATTTACTCATCACTCAATTCACCGCTGAACTCACCATTCAACGCACCACTCAAAACAGCACTCAACGCATCGCCCAACTCATCCCCAACTCCTAGCACAACTCACCACTCAACTCAACACTCAACTCAACTCAACACTCAAATCACCACTGAAATCACCACTTATATCGAGGCTACACTCCTCACTCATATCCCCACAAAATTACACACTCAGCTCATTTTTAAGCACAAAAAAACAACTAGCACTCAACTCACCACTCAATTCACCACTTAACTCAACACTCAAAACAACACTCTACTCACTACTCAAATCATGGCTCTACTCTCCACTCACATCACAACTAAATTCACCAATCAGCTCACCTTTCAGCTCACCACCTAACTCACCACTCAACTCCACTCACCACTCAAAATAATGTCTCCACTCTCCATTGAAATCACGACTAAATTCATCACTCAGCTAACCTCTCATCCTACCACTCAAATCACCACTCAAATCACCATGAAACTCACATGTCAACATACCACTTAACGCACCACTCAACTCAACGTTAAACTCATCACTCAAATAACGGCTCTACTCACCACCAAACTCATCGCTTAACTCACAGCTCAGCAAACATCTCAACTCTCGGCTCAACTCACGGCTCAGCAAACATCTCAACTCTCGGCTCAACTCACAGCTCAGCAAACATCTCAACTCTCGGCTCAACTCACAGCTCAGCAAACATCTCAACTCTCGGCTCAACTCACAGCTCAGTAAACATCTCAACACTCGAGCACTTAACACACAACTCAATTCACAACTCAACTCCCCACTTAATTCATCGCCCAACTGAAAGTTAAACTCACCGCTCACGTCACCACTCAGCTCACCACCCAACTCACCGCTCATGTCACCACTCAGCTCACCACCCAACTCATCGCTCATGTCAACACTCAGCTCACCACCCAACTCACCGCTCATGTCACCACTCAGCTCACCACCCAACTCACCGCTCATATCACAACTCAGCTCACCACCCAACTCACCGCTCATGTCACCACTCAGCTCACCACCCAACTCACCGCTCATGTCACCATGACCCATATCAGGGTGCGTAAACATCTTTATAACACCTAATAGAAAATAAAAGTCCCAGGAATTGTAAAACATGTTCTTGAACTGCAATAAACCGAATGCAATGTTCTACTTTTATAGAGTTTGTTATTAAAGCAAGTATGGAGATGGACAAAAATGTCACCAGGGACGAACCACCCCCTCCGCCCACTCTTGCATCGCCACTGACTCAACCATCACACCTCCGCCCACCCTTGCGTCGCCACTGACTCAACAATCACACCTCCACCCACCCTTGCGTCGCCACTGACTCAGCCATCACACCTCAACCCACCCTTGCGTCGCCACTGACTCAACCAACACACCTCCACCCACCCGTGCGTCGCCACTGACTCAACCAACACACTTCCGCCCACCCTTGCGTCGCCACTGACACCTCAACCCACCCTTGCGTCGCCACTGACTCAACCATCACACCTCCGCCCACCCTTGCATCGCCACTGACTCAACCATCACACCTC